>ML109325.1:0-11243 GCA_003697995.1 Taxidea taxus jeffersonii | reverse complement strand
CCATTGAGAATACGTGAAATCTGGTGATTTCTAAGAGAGGGATATCTAAGAGATTGATACGGGAGGGTACATATGTACTTGGTGGGGGAAATTCTGGAACCTCATGAAAAAAGGAGGCATTGGCCAAAGGGTGACCATCTAGATTTGCACTTGAGCCCTGGTGGTGTTTGGGGGTGTTGGTGATGTAATGGAGACTTCAGAGGTGATCCTGATTGGTTTTGGCTAGAACTCCACCTCAGGCCACTCTTTTGGAGATGGCCTCAGGGCTCAGATACAGGTTAAGAACATTCTCAGCCTGGGGTGCTATAGTGGGGATGCCCTCCAGCACCGATGTACCCATTTCCCGCCCTGCCAGTTGGGTACTGTTGGAGGAGTGGGAGCCTTTGGGTTTCCCTCCAATAAAGAAATTGTTTAGGCTTTCTCCTTGAAGGGTGAAGGTCAGAGGTCTGCTTCCTGGGCTCCCACTAAACATCTTTTGGGCAGAAAATCTTTTTTTTTAGATTAAAAAAATTTTTATTTACTTATTTATCAGAGAGAGAGTGAGGGAGCAAGAGAGCACAAGCAAGGGGAGCAGGAGGCAGAGGGAGAGGCCGACTCCCCACCGAGCAGGGAGCAATTGGGACCCCAAGACCCTGGGATCACGACCCAAGCCAAAGGCAGACACTTAACCGACTGAACCACCCAGACATCCCTCAAGCAGAAAATCTTTATGTAATGGGCTCAATACTCCACAGGGTAAGGATATTGACAAGTGAGGAAGTTACTGGATCTCATTTCACTGAATCAGATTCATTTACCTGCTGCCCAGATGAAACTAGAACCCACATGACCCTGGATCCCTGGGGTCAGGGAGAGGGCATAGCTTCGGGGTCTGTGACAACCTCCCCCTCACCGCTCCAGTTGACCCCACTCCATCCAGAGAAGCCCCAGAGTTGGTGCATGGGTGGCTCCGTCTGGGAAGCTTCGGCATAGAGCTGGGAAGAGGGCCCTGGCCAGGCCAGCAAGAAACCAAGTGGGCCAGGGTGGGGCGCAGAGCAGAAATAAGGCTGGATGCCAAGCTGGGAGGATGGGGCGAGTGCAGTGTGTTCTCTGCCACAGATCACCTGAGGGGCTGTGGGCAGGTCACCTCCCTGCTCCAGACCTTGTGTTTCTTTTCTAAAGAAGGAAGACATAAGCTTATAGCATGGCTCCCCGATCTTCCCCACCAAGGCACAAAGGCAACGGCGGTATTAGGTGGCATGCTCAAGTGAGCAGCGCATCTTGGTGCTCAGGGGGACCTGGGCCTCTCTGTGGCTGCCCCGTGGGGTCAATATCTGGGCACACATGTCACCTAGGTGTGGCTGGCTGGCTGAGATGGTCTGGCCTGCGGGACCCAAGATCTGTGCTGGGGCTCTGGGATGATGAGGCTGCCACCCTCGAGAACTGGGCGGAGCCCGTCTACTCTTGCACAGGCCCAGAGTTGGCTGTGCATTGCCTCCTCCATCGTCTCTGCATGGAAAGGCTGTGGTGGGGAGCATGGGGTCTCTGTGGCCCCCCTCTGGACCACACTACACCTAATCAGGGCCCTTGGGACTCGGAAAAGGGTGCTCTTGTAGCTTTGGGGTTTAGTTGCTACTATCTCCTTCACATCTAGTGTCTAAGAATTTGGGTCCCTGTTGTTGGGGCCTCTTGGAACATGTGTTCTTCATCTATGGCCTCCTCTCTCTGTTGGGGTTCTCAGAAAGTTCCACTGGGGATCTGCTGGCAAAAAGAGCTGCCAAGATTCCTCCAGCACTGTCTGATGCCAGAGGCCCTGGGGCAGGGACCAGCCTCCCCTCCTCTCTGCCTAGTTCAAAGACAGGCCCTAGGATCAGTGACTGGGGCCAGGATTACTGGTGTCCCGTTAGCTCTGAGTCCAAGGCTGGAAGGAGAGCAGGCTGGCTCTGCCCTGAACATTGGCAGTGATGTTGGAGGCATCCAGGTGGGAAGGGAGAGTTCATGGCAAAGTGAGATTTTTCCTGTTTCTAGCCATTCACTGCCCTTGCAAGCAGGAAGTGGTGTGTTTAGGGAGGTAGCCCAGTGCACGAGAAGAGTGCGGGCCTTAAGGTGGGCAGTCCAGGGTTTGAATCCTGACCTGGCCACTTAGTGGAGTGTGACCTTGGGCCTCACTGGGCCTTCTTGAGCTGTAGTGCCTGTGTTTGTAGAGTGGGAACGGGATCCCTATGGGCAGGATTGCTACCAAGGAATGGCTGAGAAAGGATGTAGGTAGAGTAACAGAGTTATCCAGCCTGTGCCAAGGATGCTCATTAGGGGAACAGGGGCTTGGGGGTGGGGGGAGTCGAGAGCCACTCCATCCCCAGGTGTCCGTGACCCTGTGAATACCGCACCCCAGCTCGTCGCACGTGGGGAGTCAGGAAAGGATGGACCAGGCGAGAAGAAGGTCTTCTTAGGGAAGGGAGAGACTGTTCAGGCCAAGAGATGTGGTGGAAGGGTTCTGTTCTCCATTCCGAGGCTGAAGGGTCTGGGAGGCCTAAGCAATGGTTTCCCTCCTAACCACGGGCCATGCCTGGGGGACAGGGAGGAGTAGGTGATGGCCGACTCTGCTGGGCTGTGCATTCTTGGTGAGTGTGGGGAGCCTCCAAGGGGCTCTGCACCCCCCAAGGGCCTTACCAGATGCTTGGGCCTGGAGCACATTTATGCAAACATGTCTTTTCTGCAGCTGGAAGGGAACTTAGAGATCACCTAGGCCCACTCCTTCTCCTGGCAGGAAAGGAAATGGAGACCCTGAGAACAGGGACAGACTGGACTGGGATTCAAGTCCTTGATACCACCCTGCCCAGGGTCTGCCTCAGGCAGGTGCCTCGAAGCCCTGGTTTCCTCTTACATGGCAATAGAAACACCTACCTTCTAGTGTTTTTGTTGGGACTAAATGAGATCCTGCAGGTAAATGCCTGACTCAGTGTGGGGATACTGCACTAAAATGTGTAGCTATTTAAAACTTATTCTGGAGTGGTTGGCCTGGAAGCTTGCATCTGGGAAATGGTTGCAAGCCTTTCAGTGACGTGAGGCGGCCTCCCACCCATGATAGGGCTTGGTGGGGGCTGGAGTGGGAGGTGACTGGGCAATTTTCATAGGACAGTAGGCCCCGGGGGCTCCTGCTGAGGCATTCTGGCCTTGGTGAGCCACACTTTGGAGGGGTGGGGACACATGGAGCCTAGTGAAATGTCTGGGCCTGGGAACTCCTGTGGACTGGAGGAAGATGCAGTGGGCGGTGTCTGCCTCAGTTGACCAGTAAGCCTCTGGGGCGAGGGGGGCCGTCTTGCCTGGATAGGGGCAGGAAAGGCCTAAGGATGTTTTGGGCTCCACTGGTCCCCTTTTTGGGCGCTTAGGAGTAGAGGGAACCCTATCCTTGCCAAGAAGCCTGGCAGGTGGCACCTGACAGAGAAGAGCCACCCTTCCCCTTGGTACCACAGCCCTCTCATGTGCTGGGGGCACGAGTGTGATCGAGGGTGTTGGTCTGTGTCTACACATCCATGCTTCTCCGTATTCTTGTGGCTGCTTCGCACAGCGCTGTGCTCCTAATACAAATCCACAGAAGATTCTGGAGAACTTGGTGGGCCTGCTAGAGCTAGTTTGTATCTTGGCTTGAGTGACCACAGGGTGGGCCACCTGATCCCTCTGACCCATCAAATGGAGCGGTTGGGGCCTGCCCTGCTCGGATTGGTGATGCGTGCACAGCTCCACACGTGGTGTGGGGTACCATGGGTGAAGGCCGTGGGTGTCACTGCTGAGGGTGGGAAGGAGCTAATGGCTCCCGGGGGGGTGTTAGACTGCACAAGGAAGGTGATGGAGAGGTCCAAGCAAGTCTGAGGGGCCTGTGTGTGCCATATCTCCGGAGTACCTGAGGCTTAGGGAAGGGCAGGGTGCTCATAAGTGCTTTGTGGTGGGGGCGACCTGTTGAGTAAGCATTGATCTTGCTGTGTTCCAGATACTGCATTAGACCCTGCTTTAGAGTGAGTAGACTCATGTCCTCACTGTCTGGTGGGGTGAGCAGACACCCACTTAGACACCTGCCAGGAGGCTTATTGGTGGTGGTGGTATAGACCAAAGGCTGCCCTGTGAGTTCAAGGAGCCTGGGTAAATCAGGAGAGGCTTGGAAGAGGACAGAGGGGTTCTGGGAATGCCATTCCTGGCAGCATCATGACTTAGAGACCTGGCCCAGCTGGGGTGATGGAGGAACCACATACCTTCTGGGCCCCATGGGCTCTGAGGACAGTGAAGAGAGACCCTTGTGTCAGAGAGGAGGTTGGCCTCTCTGGGGTCTCTGTGCTTGGGACTCCTGCCCTGGACTTCTCCAGGATGGGGCTCAGCATGACTGCCTGGCTTGGGGACCTGGGTCCCTGGGGAGGGGTCCAGGAGAGGGTCAGGTCCTAGGCTCCAGAGCCAGGCCTCGGTGAAGGACACCTCAGTGGCCAGAGTGGGGGCCTGGCTGGCTCTGCCAGATTCCTCAGGAGGCCCCTTCCTTTCCCTGGCTCCTCTGAGGGGGTGCCTGAGCCTTTGTGCCCCCGGCCCCTCCTCCCCTCAGCCTCAGTGGGTTGGCTGGCGCCTCTCAGATGCCCCCTTCTGAGGCAGCCCCTGTGAGGAGGTGGTGGGGGAGGTTTGGGGAAGGAGGTAAGGGGAGGAGCTGAGGAAGCAGGCAGCCTCTCTCCCTGCCCCCCTGCATGGTGGCTTAGGCGATAAACTGCTTATCCTCAGGTTGTCTCCCTGAGCCGAATGCAGAAGCGTGTTATTTAAATTTCAAAATCACATTCTTCTCCTAACAGCTGTCAGAGACTCTGAGTGTCAATGAAAATTGGGCTTTAGCTGCAGCTCTGTCACCTCTTACACCTCCCCTCTCCTGAAGAACTCATCCCATGGCTGGGGAGAAAAGGTGTGGGGTGGGCAGGACAGGGCCTGTGGGGACAGGGGGAGGGGAGGCAACAGTGCGGATGGAGTCAGGTGCCCAGTGACTCTTGCTATGCTGGTCAGCAGTTGGGAGAAACTGGGAGGAGGTAGGCTCCGCCATCAAGGGGGGTGAGGTGTTTCCCCCTCCATTTCCCTTTCTGCTCTCTCCTATCAGTGCGGGTGACCTCAGCTCCTGTCTGTCCGGGGGGGGGGGGGGGGGGGGGTGGGGGGGGGGGGAGGATTTGCTTGCCCTCAGGTGTGAGCAGTGTGTTGGTGACGTCATGTTTTGTTGCCTTGGTGTCTAAAGAAGAACTTGCTTCGAGAAAAAAGAAAGGAAGGAAGTAAAGAATAGGAGAGAACAAAAATTTAACCCTAAAGAAAGGCTTTTTAATGGTAGGATTTGAGATGTCATGGTTGGGGTGAGGTTTTTGGAGTGTAGACATTTTCCCCTTTTTTAAGGGGGCAGGGCAGAGGGAAAGGGAAAGAGAGAGTCCTAAGTCTCCATACCCAGGGCAGTCTGATGGCTCCATCTCATGACCATGAGATCACAACCTGAGCCAAAATCAAGAGTCAGACCCCTAACTGACTGAGTCACTCAGGTGCTCCTCCTGGTACTTTTAAAATAATATCTCTTAGGGGAACCTACTTGCTTCTCCTTGGGTATGTAAGACAGGCTCTGCCAGCAGTGGTGATGGATGGGGGTGGGGGGAGTTCTGGGCTGGGTCTCTCTGCTTTTTAGAGGCTCCTGAGATGATTCTACAAGATTCCACATAGCCCCCTCCCCCAAGCATGCTCCTGGTTTAGCCATGAACCGTGTTCATCTTACTTATCCCGGTGTAAGGCAGGGTTTGGTTAACTGCCCTGGGAATGCCCCTTCCAACCATATCTGTTGAATTTTTTTTCCTTTCTAAAAATATTTTATTTTATTTTTTCAGTGGTCCAAGATTCATTGTCATATCTGTTGATAGATTCCTTTAACCCCAAGGCTGTGGAGAGAAAGGAATGGGTCTGAAGGGGGTCAGGTCAGAGTGTGTGGAGGGTGGTGTGTGCATGTGTTTGTGTGTATGTGCTGTGAGCATGTTATGTGTTTGTGTGTGTATGAGCTGGTGTGTGTGTGTGTGTGTGTGTCATGAGTTGTGTGTGGGGTGTGTGTGAGGTGGTATGTGCATGTGGCATGTATGATATGTGTGTGGGCCGTTTACGTGTGGCGTGTGTTTGTGTGGAGTGGTATGTATACATGAGGGTGTGCACATGTGGGGTGTGTGTGTCCTGAGAGGGAAAGTGGAGAGGGGTGATGTGGCCCTTCCCTCAGTGGAACAGTCACTGCCTTCAGCCCTCTTTCCTGCCTCCTAGGGGAGCCCTGGGAGCCCTGGTGCAGGGGTGAATACAGAGGGAAGGGATGGTAGATTTTCCCATTTGAAGATGGGAAAGCCATTTTCACGTGATCAACAAAAACAATTAATGGACTAAACCTATGTATGTGTGTTTTGGGGCTTCCTACAATCTGGAGCTTACATTATTGAACTCTGGATGCTTCCGTCCTGTCTCGCAGACGTGGAGTGTGTGTGAATTCATCCCTCAAACTCCAGAAGCATCCCATGTGTGCTGTGCTCTATTCTAGGGTATGTCAGCAAACAAGAGAAGGGAGTCATTGCTTCTTACGGCGCTTATTTCAATTTGCCTAAGACAGAGAAAAACAGAAGACAAGCCAACAAACAAATGAACAGCACCACCAACAAAAAGATGGTGACGAATGCCACTCAGGATTAAATAAGAGGCTAGGACAAAGGTGGCTGGTTGCCCTTCCCAATGGGGAGGGCCAAAATCGGGCTCCCAGTAAGGATCCAGCCATGGAATCCGGGGAATGGCAGAGGGCACATCTAGGAGAAGGTCCCAAGGACTTTCGGGGGTGTGGGGCCTGGAAAGGCGATGTGGCTGGGGCTGGGTGAGTGAGGGGGAGGTGGTGTTTGGGAGGTGGGCACAGGTGCAGGCAGGGGCCAGCTTCCTGGGCTGCTGCCGGCAAGTTAAGGACTCTGGGTTTCATTTTAAGAGTGATGAGAAACATTGGAGGATTTTAATCACTTGAGTAGCACAGTATGATTTCTACTCCGGAAAGCTTATTCCTGTACTAGGGAGAGCGGATCGTGGGGCGGGGAGGGGCACGGGCAGGGGAGGAAGCAGTTAGGGGCTGTTGCACTGGCTGGACTCCTAAGATAGGAGGGGCTGGAGAGGGTGTGTGATCTGGGATCTGAGGTAGGACGGAGCTTAGGACAACTGGTGATTTAGGCTTGAACCGTGATGGTACTCCCACGTATTAGGATGGGGAACAGGGAAGGAGAGGCTGGGGGACAGTAATCCAGAGTCCTCTGTTGGCCTTGGCCACAGTAGGGTGGAGGTTCTAGTCAGACCTCTGCCTGAAAACACCAAGTAGGCAGCTGGATGTAAGCCTGGAGTTCTGAGGAGAGATCCGGGTTGAGATGTAGGTTGAGAGTCGTTAGCATATAGATGGTATTTAAAGCTGTGGACCCATGAGGTCACCTAGCGAGAGTGCATGGACAGAAAGAGAGCGAGGCTGGGCTCTCCATGCAGGGGCGAAGAGCAAGCAAGGAAGCTGAGATGAGGGCTGATGGGGAAGGGGAAACCAAGTCAAGGGTGTGGGGGGGAAGCCAAGAGAAGCACAGGTCTCAAGAGGGAGGAAGGGGTCAGCTATGCCAAATGTAGCCAAGAGATCAAGTCAGAGAAGTTTAGAGACATTTACATTTGGCAGCATAGAGGTCACTAATGACCTTGACCAGACTGTCCTTAGTGGGGCCATGGGTTGGAAGCTTGATTTGGGCAGGATGGTAGAGAGGATATGAGGTACGAAGGTTAAAACAGCAGCTGTAGGTGGTTTTTTGGAATTTCTTGGTGAAGAAGGGCTTCTCATGGTGAGAAAAGTGTATTTCATAATTAGTAAAAAAATTTTAGCTTGTGGTTGATGCTTCTAATCCTGCATCCATTCACCACAAATAAAAAATGCTGATGAAGGATTTAGGTGAATCACATCACTATGAAATGCTTCAATTCCGTTTTTAATTGTTATAAATACAAAATTAAAGCTAACACACCATTGCAGAAATTGGTGTGAGTATGGTAAAAATTTTAGTTGGAAAAAACTCCATCCAAACTACATTTAAAAAGACACAGAGCCCTCGAAAGTGGCTGAAAAATTCCCTTCCAATGTGAAATAATGAAATTTTAATTTTTAATTGCTTAAAACACAAAATTAAGACTAGTAAGCCTTTTGAAGAATGGGAAAGAATTCTGACAGTGGTTAAGATTTGACAAAATATAAAATGATATTCAAGAGCAATCGATTTTTGGAATTGATTTTCAGTGAATTTGCCATTCATCAAATGGACTTTTGGTGGGTTGGCCTGCTTCCAAAAACACAGCCAACCCTGGAGGGTGCTGGGGCGGCTGCGTGTTGTGTGGGGCCGGGGGTGAGCGGGAGATCCCAGGGAAGGTTGAGGATACAAGGGAGCCTGGGACTGCTGCTGGTTTGAGGAGGGCAGCACCCACAGCAGCGGGGATCAAGGTGGTGGTCCCACTGGATCCCTGGGCCTTGAGTAAGGCCAGACGACTGGCAGGTGAGGCATTGGGATCGGCAAGGTCATCTCTTGGGGAAGCTGAGGTACCACTTCATGCAGATGGCATGGGGCTCCTGGCTGCCACTCTCAGTGGTGAGGACGAGCCTGGAGTTCCCGCTCTCTTAGGCTTCTGGATGACCTGAGAGCACTCTGCCCCCTGCCTCTTGCTCCCTTGTATCTTGTGGGGTGTGGTGTGTAGGGCTGGAGCAAGAGATGTGTGGGGTGAGTCTCTTCTTCAGGGTTATGTGGCCGTGGGGAGATGGGAGGAGGGAAGATCTTTCCAGGTGGGGAACACATTTGTAAACAAGCATTTATGGCACGTGTGCCGTGTCCCGGAAACCGCGAGAGGGCTCTTTATCTACCTTATCCTGTCTAATCTTTAGCACGGTCCTACGTGCTGGCAGGCTGGGGGTTTCATCCTCATTTTGCAGATGAGGAAAATAAATGAGGCTCAGAGAGGTTGTGTCACCTGTGATGCTTGCTCTGCTAGCTGGTGGCCTAGCAAGGCCCTCTGCCTCCCAGCTGGGCCAGCGTTCCTGCTCATAATCACCAGCCAGCCCCAAATAGGGTTGGGCAGGGACCCTTGTGAAGCCTGCAGAGCAAGCCTCGGGCCAAGGGTAAGTTTCCATTAGTTACTTCATTATAATCTCATTCATCCTGGCATGTAAGCTCCAGGAGGGCAGGAGGCTTTGTCGCTTTTGTTCATTTCTCCAGCTGTGCTCCACATGTATGGGTGTTCAGTATGCCAACGTTGGGAGTGAGTGGATCTTGGGGGGCAGCTGGGCATGGATGGCCCCATGAGGCCGAGGGGGTGTGGAGGGGGATGGTGTGGGTGGCTGGAACCCAATGGGGAAGGTGCGCTCCCTCTAGCTCCCCACCCGTCCTGTCTTACATCCAGCCCTATTTAGAGTGTATTTTGTCTATCTCCTTGTCAATTGCCTCTCTGTTCACCCTTACATCCCTAATTATTTGGACTCAGTTGAATAGTTGTCCTTCTCTTTGAAGCTCTTGTCTTGGTTCCCAGGACCCTGACTTTCCACCACTGCTTGGTGCACTCCTTCCCAGGGTCCACTAAATGATGGTGTCCGAAGCTCTGTCCTGAGCCCTTTCCTCTTCTTTAGCATCCCCCTCAACCTAGGCAACCTCATTTAGTCCTACGGCACCAAATGGCTTCCATGTCAGTCATGCTGTTTTATGCCTCTAGCTCAGACCTACCTCCTGCACTCTGGGCTCATCTGTCCTTCTGCCGTTTCAACATTTCCACTTGGACAGCTAGTAGGCATCTCAGACTTCAAGTGAAAACATAATGATGCATTTAGTTCTGCCCTCCTTCTCCCCTCCAGGTCTTTCCTGTTTCCTGATTCCACCATCCACCTGGTGCTCAGGCCCAACACCTAAGAGTTTTCCTGGATTTCTCTTTCTTCCTGTTCAGCGTCCAACTTGGTTTTTTCTCTAAGTATATGCAGACTGGGCTCAGTGTTTGATGTCTTTGTAGTCACTACAGTACCCACGCTACCACCTGTGGCTTCTCTCTCTTACTTATGTTTCATTAAGGTAAACCTCAGCCACTTTACCCTCCCTTTGGCCTGTGAACACACCAAGCTTATGCCTGTCTTAGGAACTTTGCACCTGCTTTTCCTTTTGCTTGGGATTCTCTTACCCTGAATTTTTTTTTGCATGTTTCGCTATTCCTGCCCACCATTCTTTCTCAGCTTGGATGTTACATCCTAGGACAGGCCCTCCCATCCCCCATTTATTCTTTTTCAGAATTCCCTCAGTTTATTTTCTTCACAGCACTTACCAGCACTTATTTATTTGTTCATATATATATATATATATATATATTTTTTATCAGTCTTTCACTAGACTGAAAGCCTCTGGAGAGAAGGGACTCTGTCTTCCCAGTTCACAGCTGGGTTTCTAGGGCATGTGGTCAATACCTGAAAATATTTGTTGACTGACAGCTGTGCCTGACTGCCAGGCGACAGGGACCTGGGGTCGGAGGAGGCAGGTGTGCCTGTGAGCCCTAGGACACATGAGTGTGTTTCTGTGAGTGTACATGCTGGATTTTCCTGGGGCCAGGGTGAGCTCCTTTTAGCCTGTTTCTAAATGAGGTGGGACAGGAGCTTCCTCATTCCCTCATATCTCAAACGTGTGTGTGTGTGTGTGTGTGTGTGTGTGTGTGTATGTATGGAGAGTGAGGGTAGGCAGGAGAATCACGAAATGTAGAAGTCCATACAAAGCCTGTCATTTTTCCAGGTGAGACAGTAAGACCCAGAGAGGGCCAGGCTTTGTCCGGGGATCAACCCGTTGGGAGGGTCAGAGACAGAATCAGGCCTCAGACTCCTGCTCTAGTGGCAGAGCTGCAGTGTATGGCCCAGGGAGCCGGGGTGGGCTTGCGGCTGGACACTGCAGCCGGAAATGAGATGAGGGGTAAACAACAGGCTGGCAATTTCCTAGAAGGCCAGGAGCGGAATAGAAGCATGTGGCGCCCCACTGGCTTGCAGGAATCACAGAACGCCCTCCACACTTGCTCTGACGATTTCTGCTCCCACAGGGAGAGGCCTGTTGGCCTCTGGAAGGTCTACCTTGATGAGCCTCCTGGTGGGGTTGGGGGTGAAGCCCCCAGGGGGCATGCTCTGATAACCACAGAGGGCTGTCAGTGCTAGGACGTGGGAAATCTGCAAAGTG
>RCUC01159904.1:0-36228 GCA_003697995.1 Taxidea taxus jeffersonii | reverse complement strand
ACTGGAAGGGAAGCAGGCTCCCTGCCGAGCAGAGCTTGATCCCAGGACCCTGGGATTATGACCGGAGCTGAAGGCAGTGGCTTTAACCCACTGAGCCACCCAGGTGCCCCTTTCAAATGCTATCTAATATAGTATTTTATCTGTATTAGGAATAGGGCAGCTTTTACCTACTTATGACAGCAGGACTGGACTTAAAAACATGTCGTTTCCTCTTAGCAATGAACAATATTTTGCTATTTCCTTTGTAATTTTGTAGTAGGCAAATATCCTTTCACTCAACAAATATTTATCTGATGTCACAGAGATATCATTTTAGTGGGCACAACAAATAAATGAAATATATATTATATGGCAAATAGTGAAAGAAAAATAGAGCAGGTTGAGAGAAAGATAGTAGTGGGATACCATTTATATAGAGTTCTCAGAGGAAAGACCTTTCTGAAAAGGTGAGATTTAAGTACAGACCTAAAATAATACACTGTAAACCAAGTAGGACCAAAGGGGAAGATCATTCCAGACAGGATAGTAGCACAAAGGTCCTCAGACATGCTTGTTATATTGGAGAAAAAGGGAAGAGAGTGATGGGGGGAGAATGAGCAAGTAAAAAAGTCACTGGATATGAAACCAGACATAATGTGGATGAGGGTAATTCACTTATAGACCATGGTAAGAACTTTGGCTTTTATTCTGAGATGGGATACCATTGGTGAGGTTTTTTGTTTTTTTTTGTTTTAGATTTTGTTTATTTATTTGACAGAAAGAGAGCACAAGTAGGCAGAGCAGCAGGCAGAGGGAGAGGGAGAAGCAGGCTCTCCGAGGAGCAGGGAGCCCAATGTGGGGTTCCATCCCAGGACCCTGGGATCATGACCTGAGCAGAAGGCAGCCACTTAACTGAGCCAAACAGGAGCCCTACCATTGGTGGGTTTTTTTTTTTTTAAGATTTTATTTATTTGTCAGATAGAGAGCACAGGAGCAAGCACAGGCAGAGAGTGGCAGGCAGAGGCAGAGGGAGAAGCAGGCTCACCGCTGAGCAAGGAGCCGGATGTGGGACTCGATCCCAGGACGCTGGGATCATGACCTGAGCCGAAGGCAGCCGCTTAACCAACTGAGCCACCCAGGCGTCCCCCATTGGTGGGTCTTAAGACAGAAATAATACTACTGACTTTTAAGAGATCACTCTGACAGCTGTGTTAGCTAGTAAACCCTGTGAAAGCACGATTCTCAGTATATTATATACTCAGATATATATATATATAATATATTATATACTCAGATTGAGTATATTTTGAAGATAATACTGGTGGCATTTGCTGATGGAGTGGATGAGGTATGAAAAAATCAAGGACTCCAAAGTCTCTAATCTCAACTGGAAGAACAGAATTGCCATTTCATGAAATAGGGAAGACTTAATGAGAATTTATTTGGGGGCAGTGGAAATGAAGAGTTTGGTTGTGGGCATATTAAGTCTGCGATACCTGGACATTCGAGCAGTGCTGTAGAGTAGGCAGCTGATTGTGAGCCCAGTGTTTAGGGGAAAGTTACAGGCTGGAAATTCAAACATGAGTTTCCTTTAGCCAGAGACATGGATAGGATTGCCTAGTGAGGGAGAGCAGAGATAGAGAAGCAGTTTGATCTTGATTTGAATCTTGGGGCACTCTAGCATTTTGAGGCTAGAAAATTAGGAGGAACCGGTAAGAGGGCTAAGCAACAATCATTTGGGAGGGAAGAGAAGAGAGAGAATGGAATCCTGGCAGGCCAGATAAAGAGCTTCAGGAAGAGAGTAATTCATCAGCTATGTCAGATGCTGCTGACAGGTTAAAGGAAATGAAGATGAAATAAAAATTGGATTTGAGCACATGGAGGTTACTGTTGATACTGAATGGTTTAACAGTGGAATATGGAGGCCAAGTCTGATTTGTGGATTTAAGAGACAGTAGCAGAAATGGAGGTTTGTACAGCAGAGCAAATCAAAGTGGGGGAGGAGGGAGTATTTGAGGGTGATACAGGTCAACTTTTTTTTTTTTTAAATGATGGTAGCTAGTATTAAGACATGTTTATAAGTGACAGAAGTAATCCAGTTGAGAGGAAAAAAAATTGTAAGGAAATCATACAATTCCAAGAGTAAAATGGAACTCAAGGAAAAGGTGGCAACTTTGATTATAGGAATTTTGACAGTTTATCCATAGTGAGGAGTGTAGCACGGTATTCAGATACAGGAAGGTTGGTAAGGTGCAATGATGAGAAGGGAGCTGTAATTGATTTGATTTTTTTAAAATTTCCCTAGAGAGATAAGAAGCAAGATAATGCCTTATTCAGAAAGGGGAGTGGGAGGTTTTCTTAGTTTAAAAGATGTTAAATAGCCATTTAAGAGAGCTGGGTAAATGGATTAAGGAAATTAGCCTGGGTGGGGGTGTGTGTGATGAACCCAAGGAGCCCTTCCCGAGTTAGGAGGGCTGTTTCTCTCCAGCCAAGTTCCACTGCCAGCACACAGTGAATTAACCAGGACTGTGGTTTAGACAGGTAAAATGGAGGAAAAAAGGAGGGAAGGATGAAGGTATTTGTAAAGAATTCATAACAATGGATAATGGAATCTAAAATAGGCCGGAGTTTGTTTTTTTTTTAGGCCGGAGTTTTTTACAAAATGGGTGTAACATGGATAGGTCCTTTACTAAGTAGTTGATTCTTATTTGAGGTAGTTCTGTTAAGTCACTGTGAACACTGATCTGCTCCTAGGGAAAACAGGGTTAGGTTCCTAAAAGACTTTGGTCACATTTCCATCCATGTGTTTCTATTTAGATGGCTTATTTTATATATATTGTTGATTCCTTAACACTGAACTCATCATGGCCAAGGGCGCTAATGATAAGCCTGAAAGTTTATCTAGAACATGTGTTTTCTCCACCAGGCATACCACATCTTGTGTTTGGGACAGATTACTAGACAGCACTTCACACAATGCTTGGAGGGCCATTTAAGCATGAAGCATGAAAAGTGCAAAAACCCTGAAAGTATATATATTGTGAAAAGTACATTTATTTACAGTAGGAGAGCAGAATTAACCAGTATTGTCTTGTTAAACTCAGCTGGGAATGTTAAATTTTTTGCCACTCTGCATACCCATGACTGCTATGCATACTGGTGATTACAAATTTTAGTGAGTAGGCGATTTTGCAAATATAGGATCTATAAATAATGAAGACTATGGTGCCTTGTACAGTTTCCTCTTTGCTGCTTTTGATCAAATGGTAATACATCAGGGGCACCTGGCTGGCTCAGTTGGTTGAGCCTCTCTCTGCCTTGGGCTTGGGTAGTGATCCCAAGGTCCTGGGATGGGTCCCCTACATATGGCTCCCTGTTTTGGGGCAGCTGCTTCTCCCTCTGCCTGTCCTCTGTGTCAAATAAAAAAAAAAAAACCATAAAAAAAAACTTTAGAGAAAAACAAATGGTATATATCAAAATTTCAGCACACCATTACCATCAAGAAATTAGTAATAAATTTTACTGCCACTTTTCAAGAAGTTTCTATATAAAATGTATGTACTACTTTGTCTACTCTGCAAAGCTGCTATCTTCTGTCTTCTATGTGTTACAAAAGTGTTAGAAACTGTACCTAAGGGGTGGCCGGATGGTTCAGCGCCTTAAGAGTTTAACTCTTGGTTTCAGCTCAGACAGTGCTCTCAGGGTCACGGTATCCAGCCCTAGGTGGGGCTCCCATCGGCAGGAATATGCTTGAGATTCTTTCCTCCTCCATTTTCCTTCCCCTCTGCTCCTTCCTCCCCTCCCCCATGCTCTCTCTAAAAGAAATAAGATCTTAAATAAAAAAGAAATTGCAGGGCTAGGACTCTAGGTTTATAATTTTTTTTCCATTTCAGTCATTGGCAGTCTTTTTAATTACTGATAGCTCATGGGGGTATTAAGTAGGCTTTTACTGGTTCTCGAAAACAGCAGTCAATAATCCTAACATCTGGCAGGTGGATGTGACAAACCAGGCTATGTAAACATTTCTCTGTCAATTGTGATTTCAGGGCCTCTTCCCCACATCATACCTTCTCTTCATTAGGCCCAGCAGTAACGTAACTTGTGGGATACCAAGTCAGTCGGTTACTTTTTGACACTGCTTTTTGGTGGGATCTTATCTCTTCTGGCTTGTTTCCTCTTTTATCTTTTTCTTCTATGGAAATATATATTTACTTTATTACAATCTTTTCGTTAAATTAGTGCTGTCTTCTAACGAATTTAGAGCAGGGGGGAAAACCCCACCTGAATTTCAACCGCTATCCTTCCTGTAAAGCTTAATTTTGGGGGGTATACTTGACTTTCCCCCTTCCAAATACGCCCATGTCGGTATCATGCCTGCCGAGGTCCGTAAAATCCAATTCGTCGCAGCTACGTGTAGCACACCCCGGAGCCTTATTCACATGCAGAACCTCCGACAGGAAGAGCGCTCTTTCACCGAAGGACTTCAGCGAGTTAGAGGAACTAGAAGAGAAAAATGGGAAATAAAGGAGAGGGTGGGGAGGACACAGCGGGGGGTGGGGGCGGGGGCGGGAGGAAAACAGGAAACAAGGACGAGGCGGTTCGCCACCTTCCCGCAGTAACCCATTCCCGCTCGCGGTCAGCCTCGGTTTCCATTCACCGCCCGGAGCGGCGCTCCCGCCTCAAACCGCGCACGGCCTTCCCGCATTCGGTACGCCACCCCTTAACTGCGGCGTCTTTCCTCGCTCGGCAAGCTCGTCTTCCCGCACGCTTCTGGGGGTAAGACTTACTTCTAACGTGCCGACGGGCGAGCTCCGGGTGGCCCCGGCCCCCCAAGGCCGGCCGCGCGCTCGGCGGCCCTTCTGAGGCAAGTGCCCAGGCCCGGGCTCCGGCTCCCGGGAGCGGGCCGCACGGAGCAGCGACACGCTCCCCACCTCTCCGAGCGCGGCTGCCGTCGCTGCCGACCGAGGAAGCTCCTTGGTAAACGCCCGCCGTTCGCCTAACCCCGGGTTTCCGACCACCCCGCCGGAGCCCCGAGGGGCGGGGGCGGGCGGCCGGAGAGCTCACCCAAGGGCACCCTCCCACCCCCGCGCCTCCGGGCGCAGGCGCAGCAGCCGCAGCCTCCTTTATTTAGTCCGCGATGGCTCCTCTCGCGCCCCTCCGTCCTCCTCCCGAAGGCGGCTCCCACCCCGCGCACCCCGGAGCCCCCGGGACCAGCCTCGAGCAGGTCCCCGAGCGGGACTATCCCTAAACTGGAACGGCAGCGGCCGGACTTGCGCTTGAGGAAAAGAAGCGACAACCGGAAAGAGCTGACGGGTCGCGAGGAGGCGAGCCAGGCCTCAGAGGAAGAGGAAGGCCGGGCCGAGCCGAGGTTTGCCGAAGGCGGCGTTCCGGAGCCGCGCGGGGCGGGGAGGAAGGCAGAGGGTGGGAGAGGAGGGGCGCGGCGGAAACTGCCGAGGTTTTCCGAAGGCCGCGGCGTCCGAGTTGCCCGGATGTAGTTGGTGGAGCGGCAGCGGCGGCACCAGCGGCGGCGGCGGCGGCAGGAGGCGGCGGAGAAGGACCAGGCAGCGGCGGCGACGGGGGGAGGAGGGGAGGAGGCGGAGGAGCAGGAGGAAGAGAAGGCGGAGGAGGCAGTAGCTCTCCGCGGGGCAGAGCCGGACGCGTCTTCTTGCCCCCCTCCCCCCGTTCGCCGCTGCCGCCGTGTAGTTGGCGCGGCTGCCTGGGCTGAGAGTGAGCGTGGTGTCGGCGGAGGGAGATGGCCCGGGAACGCCGGCGCCAGTAACGGGGAGGTGCTGAGAGTCGCCGAGGGCGCGCCGGGCCCTGGTGCCGGTGCTGCCGCCCGCCCGCCGCCTGCGCGCCCGCCCGCCCGCCTCTCGCGGCCGCTCTCCCCCTCCCCCGACACACACTCACAGGCCGGGCATTGATGGTAATGTATGCGAGGAAACAGCAGAGACTCAGTGATGGGTAAATTGTCTTTTCGTTTCGGGCCGGGCCGCAGCGCGGGCGGGGGGCGGTGGCGGCGGCGCGGGGGGGGGGGGCTGTTCCTCCTTATCTGGTGCTGGCTGAGCCGCCATTTTTGTTGTTAACCCTGATCCGGATCGGGCTGGGAGGAGGAGCAGTCGCGCGAGCAGGCGAGGACGGAGTGAGTGTGGAGGCATTGGAGGGCCGGGTTCTCGGCGTTTCGGCCTCGTTCGCGTCTTTCAGCCGGCTGTGTGTGTGCGGTGTGTGTGTGGGGGGGCTCGTTGCCGGTGCGTTTGGTAGGTCTCCCGCGGGGAGGGGCGCTGGGGGGGGGGCCCGTTTTCTTCCTACCCCTCCACCCCCCACCGAGGTGTCTCATATCGCGTTCTCTCTTCCTGTTTTTCAGCTGTCACGACCGGAGGGGGGACTCGCAGCCTTACCAGGTACCAGCCGAGGCCGGGGTGGAGGGGTGGGTGGGGGGACGGAGGGGGAAGGGAGGAACTGCTACTCGAGCGCAGGCTTCAGAAGTCGCTACAGGCCCTTCGGTGCAACAAATCTGAAACTAGCACCGCGGGTCCCCTTAAAATTTTGTGTTTGGTTCTGTTAGCGCTCTCCAGCAACGTTTAGTGCCATATTTTGACAGGTGACTGGAGGAAGTTCAGGGATTTTTTTTTTTAAAGGAAAAAAAAATCATTCCTAGCCAGGAAGGACCTAACTCGATTATTTCGGTGTGAAGGAATCGAAGGGATGAGATGATAGTTGACTTCTGAGCCATATTTATTGTATTTGGGAACTAAAAGTTAATATAACGATACTTGAAGTTCGATGGAAAGCTTGGGAAGAAATAACTAGTTGATTTTCAACTCTTAAATATGTCTCCTAAACTATCCCTTCCCCATTTTAATGTTTTTGGTGCAAATAGTTGAGTTACTAGTGAAAGAGCTTTTCTCTTTGTGAGAAATGAAATTTTTGAATATTTGGTTAATTCGTTCCACGGTCAGAAGCCTTTTTATGGATAATTCATTCTAACATAGATGGTTCTAGGTAGGTAGGTTCTTTTGTGTTACTGCGGTTTCTGCATGTAAAGTTCTTAAAAATTGCGATAAAAGTGGGCCTTGTTCTGAGGTGGAAATCTCATAAATGGTTGGTAACTATCAGATGACACCAGAAATAAGACTTTCCACTTTCTACACCTAATCACTTAAAGGAATTTCTAAGCCGATAGTTATGTTACGGGTTAGCCTGAGTTCTTAAAGCTCAAGTTAAAAATCCTAGGTCCCTTGATATGTAAAAACATTGTTCATTATCTTTGCATAGTCAAAAGATTGAACCCTGTTGAATCTGCTTTTCTGAAACCTACTAATTAACACTGGTTTATTATGGTTGTCTTAAATGTGTATTAGAATCAAACTAAACCATTGTGAGGAAGTTTCATTAAATTAGGTTAGAAATATCCGCCTACATTTTTATACCTCGAAATTATTTTCAGTACCTGCGAGAGTAGGTAAGTTAGATGTGAAATCGGTTTTTTGGATCAAAAATTGATGAAACTGATGGTCGCTTTTTTTTTTGTAGGTTTGTAGAAACATGCTTATTCTTAATGTATACTTGTATCTGTGTGTATCAGTTGTAGAACACAAGATTACATTAGTACTCAAGATGAAACTAGTGCTCTAGTTTCTACTTTGGATTAAACTTTGTTATTCCCAGAATTATTTATTTACTTATTTTTAAAGATTTTATTATTTGACAGGCAGAGATCACAAGTAGGCAGAGAGGCAGGCAGAGAGAGAGGGGGAAGCAGGCTCCCTGCTGAGCAGAGATTCCCTATGTGGGGCTCCATCCCAGGACCCTGGGATCATGACCTGAGCCGAAGGCAGAGGCTTTAACCCACTGAGCCACCCAGGCGCCCCCCCCCAGAAGAATTTATTAAGGAATTAATGTACCAAGGTGTTTGATTTTTTTTTTGTAGTTGAATAAATAAAGAAAAAAAAAGTTTTTTTAAATTTATTTAAACCTGATTTGTTCAAGAAGCCTTAGAATAAGTCTTAGGTACTTAGATGTCTGAATAACTTAAATGCAGAATTAGAAATAGAAATTTTAATTTTATTGGTAGAAGTTCATAAACTGAAATTAATATGCCAAATTTTATGATAAAATCATCTAGGAAGTTTAAAGTTTCATTTTTTTCTCTCTTTTTTTGGGGGGGTGATGTTTTACAGGCACTCAAGTATTCATCGAAGAGTCACCCCAGTAGTGGTGATCACAGACATGAAAAAATGCGAGACGCCGCAGATCCTTCACCACCAAATAAAATGTTGCGGAGATCTGATAGTCCTGAAAACAAATATAGTGACAGCACAGGTCACAGTAAGGCCAAAAATGTGCATATTCACAGAGTTAGAGAGAGGGATGGTGGTGAGTAGCTTTTTTGATGAAACTTCCACATATACTTAATAGCTCTCTGTAAAACAGTAGGTTGCAGTGATATTTCCCTGTATGGTTATGTCATCAAAATATTTCTGTCAATTTACTTAATTCATAAACAAGTCACTCTAGAAATAAGGTATTGAGCTGAGCATCTTAAAATGGATAGCAGTGGCTTTAAGAGAATGCGTTTCTGAATATAACTTATCAAATGGCTTTGTTAACGAGAGTAATATAGGACATTTTTCCAAGAAAACAACTTTATCAGCTTTTCAAGTAAAGTCTTCAATTTATTTGACTCAGTTTGAGATTCTTAGGTTGTTTAAATTTATTTTTATAAGGAGTGCAAATGTGATTCCTACTGATAAATTCTGAATTTAAAAGCCTAGTATGGTTTTTGAGATTGTTTACAAGCTAAAAAAATCCACCTGTGATCAGAAAATTGTTTTGGGTTTTTGTTGTTAGCATTTAAAATGTTGTTTTCCGTATTCTCCAGGATTGTTTAGTGTAATTTTTATACTATGTTCATACAGGCATTCAACTTTTTAAAAGTTAGTCTCCTTTCTTTTGTATAGTGCTGTTACTCTTCACTTATTACTCTGCCTCAAGCTCTTTGTGCTAGAGGCTAAGAAAAAGTAAATTCAGCAACTATTTTCAGATTTAGTTTGTCCAGAATTTACCAAAAAATCAGATTTCATGTCTAAAGCCTGTATTGAGGCACAAACTATTTTCACTGGGGTAAATAAAACATTGTTTTTTTCCCCACTATAAGATTTTCTATTGGTTATGTTTGAGATACATATATACAACTGTGCTTTCGGAAGCTTCTCAGGAAACTTAAACGAGTGCTGTGTGGCTTTCTGTCCACGAGCTTCTCAATACTTTGCTCACTTTTTAAAGATAGCCTGCATCTTCTGGTCCTCTTTTTCTGCCTCTTAGGATGGAGATCATCTTTATTCAGTGAAATCAGATAATCATAAACAATAGAAACAATCAGAAACATAGGTCTTCTCTGTCTGTAGTTCTGGGTTGAGGAAATTAATAATGGTCAGAAGATAGCATTGAAATGAAAGAATTTAGACACTGTGTGGAAGGGGGATACAGTTCTGTTGAATATAGCTATAACTTTGTGCTACTTATGCAGAAAAATTATGTTTTGTATATAACCAGTAGGAGGTGGGTTTGGTTACTGAAGTGTTAGAAGTTCTTTGATGGCAAAATTACTTAAACTATTAATATTTTTAATTTTGTGGGTAAATTTTCTAGTGTTAGATAAGGTTCGAGATGAAACTGTTTTCGGTTATTCTTCCGTAGTGAATTTCATTTTAAATGTTAGCTCTTGGAAGGCAGGTGCTGTTTGCATTGTACTCTGCTTTATTTTTAAAAATTTGGTAATTGTGACAAAATAGGATGCGGTACTTCATCTCCTTACAGATAAGTATCTTGGCTTTTCATTTAGTGATTGTGATCTGGTTCGTGTATCCTCTGTCTCCAGATCTGGTGGCATGCTGGGAAAGTTCTGTAAATGCTTTCTTCGAACATTCACAGTTAACCATATCTGATAATTCCTTTACAGATGAAATAACCCCAAGACTACTCAGTTGCTTATTCATTCAATAAACACAGGGCAACAATTTTGTGGTATTCCTGAAAGGAAAGATAAAATGTGATCCTGGCCTTGAAAAACTAGTTTGAAGGGCTTTGACTCTTGGCCTGCTAGTGGTGGTTTTAGCTGCTAACTTTTTCTGTACTCCTTTTTCTTTTTTTTCCCATTTTGATTTTAATTTTGCTTCCTATATGAACTCTGTGTACTTCTAGGCTTTTAGTTTTCTTTCTGTTTGCATATGGTTGCTGATGGTTCATTTGTAAGAAACTTCTAATTTTTCTGATAGTCATTTGCTAAGTTAGGCCCCACTTTCTGATTGGCTTTTTAGCTGTTTATCTGCCTTCCTCTGGAACCTTTTAACTAATAAAATAGCTCCATTTCTAGCTACCATTTCTGGTATGCCTGGCTGCCATATTCCTTCATTACGATGTATGAGTAGTAATAAGTATGAAATAGAGATCTCCATCCTGAAGTTTGGAGTGTCTGTTCTTTTAAAGATGTGAAGTGGTCATACTTTTCTCATGTAATACTTCTTTAGTCCTTATTCACTGGCTCCCATATTTTCCTTTATCACTGATAATGTGTTTGAAACTTAATTTTTTGAAGTGTATAAGTATGATTTTTTTACAGGCATTTGTATTCTTTGAGATTTTTAAATAAATTGTGATGTATATGAGTATTCATATATGTAAAGTCAAAACCATTTCCTGAAGTTCAGCGCAGTGAGTTGGATTATCAGTGCACCTGTGTAAGTAACATAATTTAAAAACAGGTTATGGGACACCTGGTCAGCTCTGTCGGTTTGACTCTTGATTTCAGCTCAGGTCACGGTCTCAGGGTTGTGAAAGCCAGCCCCACATTGGGCTACATGCTGGGTGTGGAGCCTGCTTAAGATTCATTCCCTTTCCCCCTCCCTCCTACTCCTTGTCTCTCTTTAAAAAACAACAACAACAAAAAAAACTCGGGGGTGCCTGGGCTGCTCAGTTGGTTAAGCGACTGCCTTTGGCTCAGGTCATGAGCCTGGAGTCCTGGGATTGAGTCCCATATTGGGCTCCCTGCTAAATGGGGAGTATGCTTCTCCCTCTCCTCTCCTCTCTCATGCTCTCTCTCTCAAATAAATAAAATCTTAAAAACAAAACAAAAACCAAAAAAAACCTGTAGGGGCCCCTGGGTGGCTCAGTGGGTTAAGCTTCTACCTTCAGTTCAGGTCATGATCTCGGTTCCAGGATTGAGCCCTGCATGGCACACTGGGCTCTCTGCTCAGCGTGGAGCCTACTTCCCCCTATTTCTCTGCCTGCCTGCTTGTGATCTCTGTCAAATAAATAAAATCTTTGGAAAAAAAAACAACCCTGTAAGAATAGGTTCTTTGTATTGTTTATTGATCTAATATCAAATACATTGTTTTCATTTTAGAGTTTAATTTTTTTCATTTTTTTTTTTTTTACTATTTTTTTTAAAAGATTTTATTTATTTGACAGATCACAAGTAGGCAGACTGGCAGGCAGAGAGGGGGGGGGGAAGCAGGCTCCCCCCTGAACAGAGAGCCCGATGCAGGGCTTGATCCCAGGACCCTGGAATCATGACCTGAGCTGAAGGCAAAGGCTTTAACCCACTGAGCCACCCAGGTGTCCCCATTTTAGGGTTTAAACAAAAGACCTTCAGACTTCAGTAAATATTTACTAAGTTAAGAGCCTATATAATTTGTAACTTGGATTTTTTTTTTTCCCCTAACTTGGATTTTACAAAGCTGGTTAAAGAAATGTGGAACTCAGAATCAAGGTTGGGCTTTACTGGCATCTGTCTACATCACAACGTATTTTTTACATTGATGACTAGATTTCTTTTATGGCACATTGGATTTCCTTGGAAAGTGCCACTTCTGAAGTAATGTATAAAAGGACTTCAAGTAATTTACTAGGAAAAGTAAAAGCAAGGAGGTTTGTTAGTTTAAAAATTGTTAGTTTAAAAAAAAGACTTACTGGGGCGCCTGGGTGGCTCCAGTGGGTTAAGCCTTTGCCTTTGGCCCAGGTCATGATCCCAGGGTCTTGGGATCAAGCCCCGCATCGGGCTCTCTGCTTGGCAGGGAGCCTGCTTCCCTTCCTCTCTCCCTGCCTACCTCTCTGCCTACTTGTGATCTCCATCTGTCAAATAAATAAATCTTTTTTTTTTTTTAATAAATAAATAAAAAGACTTACTATAGGGGAACCTGGGTGGCTCAGTCATTAAGTGACCACCTTCCGATCAGGTCAGGACCGCAGGGTTCTGGGATAGAGCCCTGCATGGGGCTCCTCTCAGGGCTGGCTGGGAGGAGCATCTCTGGCTCCTTGCTCACTGGGAAGCCTGCCTCTCCCTTCTCCCTCACCCTGCTTGTGTTCCTTCTCCTGCTGTGTCTGTCTCTGTCAAATAAGTAAAATCTGTAAGAAAATGAAAAAAGGCTATAGCATAGTATATGCAGTTTATAGAGAATTAGATTTTGTCCTTTTCAGATTTATTAAAGATAATGTAGGTTATTATAATTTAAGGGAAGTTAAGTGAGTATAAATTACTTAAACGATTCTTTAACTTGGTGAATCAAGTTATATATTCAGGAGTTATTTGCAAAACAGTCTTCTAAAAAAAAATGACCAAAAAGTAAGAATCTTGGGTACAATCATTAGATCTGTTTTTATAGCTTAAACATATTTTTAAAAAGTGCGGCTCACATCCAAACCGCAGGAGTATGAGCATACAGTACATGTTGAATTTGTACTTTCGTGGACTTTTAAAAACACTTTCTCTTTAGTTATTGAAGTATGTTTTTCTTGAGGACTTGTTTTAAATGATGATTTTACCCAAATAACTTTTTTAAGAATGATGATAGTACAGATGAGTTTAGGAATGAAGGTATCTTTATAAGGATTCTGGAAAGCTGTTCCACAAAACTTAAACCTCTTGGGGGTTGTCCCATTTTTCACATCCCTCCCAGAATTATTTGTAAGAAACTTATTATAAGATACATTTGGAATACTTGTTGGAAATCTCTTTTTGGGAGGAAATAGCTTAACTCAATTGACTCATTGAAAAATATTCATTGGTTTCCTGAGCATTTAGATATCGTCGAGTACAGTCTACGGCCATACCACCCTGAACGCGCCGGATCTCGTCTGATCTTGGAAGCTAAGCAGGGTCGGGCCTGGTTAGTACTTGGATGGGAGATATCGTCGAGTAGAAAGTAAAATTGTTTTTAGTGGTTTTAGTAACCATTGTTTCTACAGACTTGAAAAAATACTAGCATGCATAGTAAAAGTTTTTATCTTGTTGTGTCATTTAGCTATATTTGGAGATATTTGGAAATCTACATTCATCTAATTTTCAAATAAAAGACACTATATAACATTTGAAGAAATCGTTCTGTAGGGACTATTTGGGGATAATTGGTGCTTTTATAGTTTTTAAAATATAACTTAGGAATGTTTGAATCTTTTCACCTTGGGTGGTAGGCTGATACTTGGGTGATATGCACAGCTTATGGTTCTTCAGGTAATTTTATGCTTTGAATAAAATGAAATACGTTTTGCATTTGTAATGCTAGAAAGTCTTATAAAAATAAACAGTCTCATTTGAACCTCCTGTTGCTCTTGGAGGGTAGAACAGATAAACCATCCGTTTTATAGTTTTACAAATGAGGGAAAATTTACTTGTGTAAAATTGAACAAATAGTGGCAGATCTGACTCTAGAAATTGGTCTTTGGTAAATTGTTTACAGTGTCAGAAGACATTTTAGGCATATTGATAGCTTATTTGGTGGGTTTTACTGTGGCACAAATTAAAGTCATATCCTCATATCTTTTTTTTTTTTTTTTAAAGATTTTATTTATTTATTTGACAGAGATCACAAGTAGGCAGAGAGAGAGAGAGGAGGAAGCAGGCTGTCCGCAGAGCAGAGAGCCCGATATGGGGCTCGATCCCACGACCCTGGGATCATGACCCGAGCTGAAGGCAGCTGCTTTAACCCACTGAGCCACCCAGGCGCCCCTATCCTCTTATATCTTGATACTTTACCCATCTTCCTTGGTGGTTGTATCTAACTTAGTCCTTATCAAAGCCATGGCATTGACATTGGCACTATACATGTGTATAGTTCTAGACCAAGATAGCACATCAGTGTTTTACTTTTTTTTTTTTAATTTTTTTTCAGTTGGATTTTTTTTTTTTTTTTTTTTTTTTTTGGTCAGAGTGTGCACAGGCAGACAGAGTGGCAGGCAGAGGCAGAGGGAGAAGCAGGCTCCCTGCTGAGCAAGGAGCCGGATGTGGGACTCAATCCCAGGATGCTGGGATCATAACCTGAGCCGAAGGCAGCCACTTAACCAACTGAGCCACCTAGGCGTCCCTGTTTTACCTTTTAAAAGAGTTTGAGCATGAAAGTGTGCCAATATTTTCATTTGGAAGCAGCCATTTTTCTCAGGCCTTCATATTCAGACACTTATACTCAAAGCAACTTGGAGATTTCATACAGAAGCTAAAGTTTACTAAAATCTTGGATTTTAGTCCAGTGAAATAGGGGATAAATATTACCTATTTTTATTGATCGATGCTTTATAATAAGATAGTAGGCAGATATGTTTGCCTTGGATCTCCATAGTTCACTTAAAGACCACAGGAAATAGGTATTCCATTTCAAGAGAAACAGAATAAGCTTGGCAGATTAGCAGTCCTAATATTTCAGTTGTTTTTGTTTTAAGAAAATACATACATATAGGGACGCCTGGGTGGCTCAGTTGGTTAAGCGGCTGCCTTCGGCTCAGGTCATGATCCCATCATGATCCCAGTGTCCTGGGATCGAGTCCCACATCGGGCTCCTTGCTCTGCAGGGAGCCTGCTTCTCCCTCTGCCTGCCTCTCTGTCTGCCTGTGCTCGCTCTTTCTCTAACCACTAAATGAATAAAATCTTAAAAAAAAAAAAAAGAAAATACATGCATATACCCTAGACATATGTGCATGTATTTGAACACATCCATCATTTGTCTTAATCATCACTTTTTAACATTTTTGTTGTTTTTAAAGTGATGGTTATATATTGTTACTGATACAGTGGTATTTATTTTTTTTTAAGATTTTTATTTATTTGACAGATCACAAGTAGGCAGAGTGGTGCGCAGAGAGCCTGATGCAGGGCTTGATCCCAGGATCCCAAGATCACAACCTGAGCAGAAGGCAGAGGCTCAACCCACTGAGCCACCTGGCACCCCTCACCTTGATCTTTTAAGGCAGTCTTAATTGAACTGTTTTTTATTTGTGCAAGATGTATTTAAAATTTTTGCTATACCATAATTAGGATTTTTGGCCCATAATTCACAGAAAACTAGATTATCTCAATGTTAAGTGTTTGTTTATTGTCTTCTGTTGTGCAGAATGGTTGTGTATGTAGTTTATCATTTTGTTATGATGCTGGAAAGAGTGAAGGTAGCAATGAACTGGGGCATCTTTACAGGGATTCTGTATGTGGGACCACATGTGTAACTATTCTGCTTCTGGGACTCTGTATGAAGTACTGGAGATACTATTTGTTAATCATTTCAAAACCAGTTATTTAGGTCTTGCAAATGTCTCCTAAGAGAAGAATCTCTTTTCTACTTATTTATGTGATGCTTTATAATTTTGAAGACCCTTTTATACTGTTTCTCATCTGATCCCAGAACAACCCTTTGAAATAGACTGATGAAGATTTTTCCTGTTGAAATGGAAATACTTTGGGCTGTTACTTGAAGGTAGAGCTAGGGTGTTACATATAGCTAAGAGCCTGGCTTTCCAATTTTAACAATTAATAGTAGCTTAAATACTTCACTTGGATTGTAGTTATAACCACTTCTCAGTGCTTCAAATACAACTGTTATACTCCTAGCTACCACATTCTCTTACCAGGACTCCACAGAAGCCTCTGAATGGTGTTCTTTTTTGCATCACACAGTTAATTCCCCCACGCAGTCCAGAGTGGTCCAGTTAAAATGCTGGTCAGCTCATACCACTTTTTCTGAAAACCGTCCCTGTGACTCCCTGTTATTTGGAAGGCGTATAAAAGACCCTGTATAATGTGGTGTCTGGGTGTTTCTTTTGCTTCCTCACCTTCCTCACCTACCACTCTTGTCCTTGTTTGTGATGCCCTGTCCATTCTGGCCTTACAGAAGTTTGTTTCTGTCTCAAGAGTACTGCATTTTATGCTCCTCTCTAGAACATTCATCTTTTTGTGTGTCCTCCTGGTGCGCTCCTAACTTCAGTAATGTGCTTAAATGTCCCAGGGGCCTTCCCTATCCTTCCCGATCACTCTGAAATAGTCATCTCCATCATTTTCTGTCCTTTGCACTGAATATTCTTCCTTGTACTTCATATGACCTGATGTTACTTAACTGTCATTTTGCTGAAACTTGACTTGTATGTTCCTGAAAGTCATCATGCTATGCAAAATCCCACCACAGGATTTACGGGAAAAATGTAGTTAGGGGCACATGAGAGATAGGAATCCAACAAAAATTATAGCATGACATATTAAATGATAAAGGAGTACAGTAACAGTTCAGTAAACTTAGTACTTTACGTTCATAAAGACCTGAAATGAGCTTGTGGGAGGTTGGCATCTTCTGAAAAGGCTGCAGCTTGTGAGTTACTATGAAGTGGTGGAGGGAGGGGTATCTGAAATAACCCTCTGCAAGTTGTTAACACTGTGGATGGATATGATTCATAACTCATAGGATGAATTGAGGTAGCTGGCAGATGTTTGGGGTGTGTGCCTTGTAAATTCCTATGTAGCTTGATTCTTCTGGGTACGGCTAGTGTTTTTCACAGGTGAAACAAACTGCAGATCAGTGGGAAATTTGTGTTACGCTTAAATAATTTCTTGATTTAACAATAGTGCTGGAACAAATGTGCATTTTTCAAGTACAAGTGTTAATAGCCGAACTAATTATATTTCAGCTTTTCTTTGCTTGTTTTCTGTGGAATATACTCTGCCAGAAAGAACAGGGAGTGAATTTGTTCTGTTAACTTGTGTTATTCTTGCATAGAATAGTGCCTGACACCTTGTAGCATTTCAGTAAAAGGGTGGCTGGAATAATATTGGAATTGTTACTGTGACTTAAGGGAAATGAAATTGCAGGTTTTTTTTTTCTGGAACAGTGCTTCTGAAACTTGAATGTGTAGAATATTCACTTGGGGATCTTGGCTAAAATGCATATTCTAGTTAATGTGAGCCACCAACGCAAATTACATGTGTGGTTTTCTAGTAGTTCCATTGAAGTAAAAGTGAAGTGAAATTAATTTTAGTATGCTTTCTAACCTAGTATGTCCAGAATATTATCATTTCAACATGTACTTGATATTTTTAAAGCTGTTAATAGGATTCTTTACACACACACACACACACACACACACCCCGTGAAGACTTTGAAATCCAGTATTTTACACTTTTTAGCACCCTTCAGTTTGGACTAGCCACGTTTCATGTGCTTACTTGCCATATGTAGTTAGTGGCTATTGAACAGCACAGTTCTGGAGAATATGATCACTCTTTTGGTCTGTCTAGCTTCACACATACTCCTCTATTTCTCTAAAAATTTTCATATGCCTGCTTTCTGAAATACCATGTAAATGCAAGGTATGGTTAGAGTTAATGAATCCTGGAATTATACAGTGCTCTTGTACTAAGATTTTTCTCTGGTAGGACACATTTATCATAGAAAAATTAGAGAAAGGGGGAAAATAAAACTGCCTTAAATCCTGTCATTTGGAGTTAAAATAGTTTTCATAGGACACTTCTTGTTCTGAAATATCAGAAAGATTTTATAAATAGCTTTTTCCAGAATTTTTATTAAAATGGTTTCATATTGTTACGCCTTTTCTTGGGGTTTTAATTTAATATTTGTGTAGTGGGTACAATGGACACTTGGTATGGACAGTCTCAGAGGACTGACTAGGAATACTTTTTAGTTGGTCCTTAGATATTAATACTTCTTTCTATCCTTAACTAATGTATTGAAGTCTTTCAGTTAGATTAATGTTTAAATCGAATCTCTGATACTTATAGCCAGGTACACTACAAAATTTGAGTTTCTGTGTCCACTCCCTTAGGACTGTTGTGGAAATTATACATCTAAAACCTTTGAAAGCACATAGCTAAGTGCCTGGACTGTGACACCCTAAATGATTAGGTTTAGTCCTTTTCCTGTGACTATGTTAGTGTCAGGTCAGCCACTATAGGTCTCAAACTATTCTTTAGAGTTAGGAAGGAAAACACTGGGTATTTCGGTTGCCAAGCTGAAGAGCCTGGCAAGTGAGAGCTACATGAAGGGGGCTCCATGGCAGTTTTGACTTGGTGCCTGCTCATGCCCAGGATTCCACAGTTAAGAGATTTTTAGAATACAAGTAAGGATAATCTCCTCCAGATTTGGCTGTTTTGTTGGAATCACCTGAGAAGCTTTTAAAGTGACAAGTACCTTGACTCCCTCTGAATTATCATGAGTCAGAGCAGTAGGGGATGTAGCCTAGAAAACTGAATTTTTAAATAAATACAGATTTATTTTAGATACTTAATAAACCACAGGTCTAGGGAGAATACATGGAAGAGGAGGAGGAACTGAGTGGGGCATTACAAAATTTTATCATTTGGAATCTAGAAGTCTAGCGAGGTGGTTTGCCAGATTATATGTTAATCTGTTGCGTTTTAAAGAATTTTCTTCTCTTTGATCTTCTTTCCTGATTTATAGATTATACAGTTTGTATGTAGTTACACATTAAATAGCTACTAGCCTAGTATCCTGTGGCACAGACATCTAATGCCCCACAGTAGAACTAATTCTGTATAGTAGAGAAGTTTCTAACCGGTATCAGCAACTGGCAGGCCAGTGAGATATATTTGGGTAGTATCAGGAGCTATTGCTATTACTTTTTAGATACAAAGCTGTATTTGGCACTCTGTATCCTTCTCCTCCCCCCCACCCTCCCAGTCCCTGTGCCTTTCTGTTGTCTTGAGACTGTTGAGTGGTAAACTTCATTTAGTTTTTGTTTGAAAAGTAGGTTTCACCTATTGGTATACTGAGGTTGATTTGGGGTGTTAACAAATCATTTTCTTTAAGTAGATTTGTGAAGAAAATTTTGTAGACTCTTCCAACTTCATAAAAATGTGTGCTGGTTGATCATGAGAACACTGCTTGTAATAGGAAAAAGCTAGGAAGTTGCACAGTATGATAGGATGCAAAAAGTAGGGTTTTCCAGTGCCTGGGTGGCTCAGTCGGTTGGGTGTCTGCCTTGGGTTCAGGTCATCCAGGGATCGAGTCTCACATCAGGCTGCCTGCTTGGTGGGGAATCAGCTTCTCCCTCTACCCATTCCCCCTGCTTGTGTGCACGCCCTTGAGCTCTGTCAAAAGCTCAAAAAAAAAAAAAAAAAAAAAGAATAGTTTTGTTCTTTACCACTTTTCTGTAGCGTTTTCTGTGGTGGTTTTGGTTCAGTTTCTGTTCCTGCTGTTTTTTGGCTCTTTACCAGGGTTTTAAAGCATTTGTATTTAATACTCTATGCATAAATATATGAGTCTCTCTTTATCTTGGGACATTTAAATTACAAAAAATACTAAGGGTTAAGACACAAAGCTGTACTTAGTGAAACTAAGTTAATCTGTTGTTTGAACAGATATTTCAAACAGATTTTCAAAACAGATAGTTTTTCAAACAAAAACTGTTTGAATCTGTAGTGAAACTATAGACTAACCTTAATTTTTTGTTTTTGTGTAATTATGATAGTTTCTTTTGGATATAACTGTTAAATGTCAGGGTTGATTATTTTGGAAAAACAGGACAAAGTGCTTAACCTTCAAAATCTCCCCATTGATTTGGGCCAGTTTTATTATTACCTTGACAAGAAGTGGGTGAGTCCCAGACACTGATACATATATAGGGATGTTCTTGATTTCTTGGGAAGAACAGGTTTCAGAATGCAGCACTCATTTTAGTATTTCAATGTTTAAACTGTTATTTTCAGTACAGACATTAGGAGGTGGAAAATTTACCTTACTGTTTAATTAATTTAGTGTATTAGTTGATTTTCATTGTAACTATAAAAGTAGTCCATGGAAAGACTTAAATGTGGTTAGTCTTGAGCAGGAGAACTACTGGGAGCTGTTACTTCTGCCTGTTTAATTGACTTTGTCAGCATGTTATTAGCATAGTTAAGGAAACTACCTGCCCCCAATACCCTCGCACATTGGCACATTATACATTTAGGATTTGAAATGGTTGTCTTGTATGCTGATTTTGGGCACATTAGCTAACTTTTGGTTATATAAAGCCATATGTTACTAGTGTTGATTGTGGTTAGGATTTGGATTAAGATGGTGGAAGTAGAATTTAAAGAGAATTACAGTTGATACGAGTAGTTTGATATAATGTTTAGAAATGCTAAGGAAGAACTCAAGCTTGAACCTGATACACTGAGAGAATCCAAGATACTGGGCACGGGAGCCTAGAGAAAGTTAGATTTTAGACATGTTATGTTACTGGGTTACTTCTGTTGCTTTTATTATCCTGTTTAGAATTTTGCTATAAGGGAACTACCATACCAAAATTTCACTAATGTGGGCACTTCTCATTTCTATTTTGATAATGTAGAATGGTTGTATTAAAAAATCTTACATTATTTTAAAACAAAAAGGTTTCTTTAATTTTTATAAAATCAGGACAGTATCCAAAGAGAACAGTTACAGTGAAAACATGTTCAAGGTAGTCATTATGCATTCCTGCTAACTGCTTGTTGTATTTCTTCATTAAAATTAGAACAGCTGGGCACCTGGGTGTCTTAGTTGGTTGAATGTCTGCCTTTGGCTCGAGTCTTGGTTCTGGGGTCAGGGAGTCTGCTGCTCACCCTGCATCCCGCAGCCCAGCTTGTGCTCACAGTCTCTATCTCAAATAAATAAAAAATAATTAGGACAGCAATGTTGATGAAAGGTAGAATATACAATTCTGCTGCAGCCCTTCACCATAGTTTTATATGAAGTTAAATCATACAGTATTGCTATTTTTGTAAGTAAAAAAAAAAATCTCAGTTTCATGTGGTTCCACCTAAATTATTACAGATTTGTAGCATATTCTGCTTCTTGTTAGGGCAGTCCCCTTGTTTTTCAAAAACATCTAGATGTACTTTAAATACATTTTCCTGCCTTGATAATTTTTTTAAAATGTTTATTGCCAAAGATGGGCATCCATAGAATGTGCATTGTGTTGATAATGAACATTTTTGTTCAGGACTTTAATGGGTATACTTCTATAGTTTCACCTTTGAGAATGCTGCTATTAGTTTTTTGGTAGATATTTTACTAAGTAAGACATTTTCCGTTTCCTAGTTTGCCAAGAGTATTTGTCAGGAATGGATCTTGAATCTTAGCTTTTTGTGTAACTGTTAAGAAAGATGATCATATGGTTCTTTTTCAGTTTACTAATATAAAAAATTACAACAGATTTTTTAATGTCCAAGCACCTTTTCTTGGTCATGGGATTCATGGTTTTGGTGTGCTAATCTTTATTTTATTTTTTTAATCTTTTGCTTTTATGTCCACAAATGAGAAACACTGTTGAAAATTTTTTTGTGCCTTGGAGCAGCTTAAAAATACCAGAATTAACTGTTTCTGAAAGCTGTGGTTGAATTCTGCTATAAAAGTCTGCTGTTACTGCCTTAGTATGTGGTAGAACTTTAGCTCTTCTCACATTTTTGTATGGTTATTGACTCATTTCCCTATGGCCTTTAATATTTTATTAGAAAATATATGGATACAGAGTTTAAAATTTATATCTGTCAACAGTTGGACTCTTTTCTTGTATTAATACTATTATTTTTCCTGTATTTTTTAAGAATCAGACTTAATCAAAGACTTGTTTCTTGTATTGGTGTTTGTGTTTTTGTTTTTTTTTTTGTATTGGTGTTTTTAAACAAGCTACAGAGAAACTCTTCTACTTTTCGTTTCATTTCTTACTGGATCCTTTTTTGGCCTTAATTTCTTCAGTTGAATAGTTTGTTTTGATTGTATTGAAAACATTCGCTGCTTTGTTCATACTGCATAGGTTTTGATGCAGCTATAGAGTGATTGCATTTTTACTCCAGTCTAGATGTGATTCCAGTTTTGTTTTTTCTCTTTTAGCTCAGGAATATTTGGAAGTATGTTTTTAAAAAAAAAATTTAAAGATTTTATGTGTTTATTTTAGAATGAAGGCATGTGCACACAGGCCCACAGAGATAGGAAGCAGAGGGAGAAGAAGAGAGAGCGTCCCAATCAGACTCTTCCCCCAAGCACAGAGCCCAGTGTGTGGCTCCATCTCATAACCCTGAGATCACAACCTGAGCTGAAGTCTAGTCAGGTTAACCAGCTGAGCCACACAGGCGCCCCTTAAAAATTTTTAATGAATTTTCTAAACCAGTATTTAAAAAATTACTACTACCTTATGTTAAATTCTGGTTTTATTGGCCCGTTGGAATTAAGATTTTTTTTTCCCTTATCCGAATAATTGTAAATATTTCATGGATGTTTGCAAATAATGTATGGTACAGAGGATCAGATCAGGTTCTTTAATTATGTAGCGTAACTATATAATATAAATCTTCAGTAATCTTATTTTTTACTTGATCTGTTTTCTGACAGGTGAGAAAGTTTTCCATTGTGATAATGGGTTTTACTTCTCATTCTTTTAAAACATTTTTTCCTCACGTGTTCTGTTTGTATGAAGACTTATAACTATTATTTTTTATGAGTGGTAGTCTGAAGTTCCAGATGCCCTGACATGTCTTCATTTTGTCCTTATACAAGAAGAATGATCTTTCAGCTAGATAAAAAAGATAAGTCATCCCCACCCCCCCCACCAAGATGCTTCTAAATTAGTGATTACTGTTTGTTGTTGCAGGTGAGAAGTCTTATCTCAAACCTGGTTCTTTTTATATATAGCTCTCCATTATGATACATGTCTTTTACTTTAACTCTCCCACCCCTTAGCTGGAGAGTCTTTAGGATTTTTCTTTTTCTTTATCCTAAGATGTAAAACTTCACCAGTCTCTTGTAACTGGGGTCTTTTTTCATACTTATCCTTATAACTGTTTTTGTCAAAGGAGAGCCCTTAGAGTTGTTCCCTCTTCCTCATGCTGCCCATCCTCTCTTTTAAAAAAAATTTTTTTTTCTGTAACTTAAAAATTTTATTTATTTAAGAGAGAGTTAGTGTGTGAGCAGGAGAGCACAAGTGTGGGGCAGGGAAGGAGTAGAGGAGAAGGCAGAGGGAGAAGCAGGCTCCTTCCTGAGCAGGGAGCCCTGTGCAGGGCTCTATCCCAGGACCCTTGAGACCTGAATTGAAGGCAGACACTTAACTGACTGAGCCACCGAGGCGCCCCTTAAAATTATTTTTGATTCTTTACCTTTTGGAACTTTTGTTAGATGTCTTTTGATTATATTCTACTTTTCTTTTTCCTGGTAAATAGTAGATACTTGTATACTTTTTGAGTGAGAATATGTTGTACTCTGGAAAGATCCCTTGGCATATTTCCTCCAACATTCTAATTAGATTTAAAGATGGCTCAGGTCGTGAACCCGGGGTCCTGGGATCCCTGGGATCAAGTCTCACACTGGGCTCTCTGCTCAGCAGGGGAGTCTGTTTCTCCCTCTGCCTGTTGCTCCCCCTGCTTGTGCTCTCTCTCTCTTGCTGTCTTAGTCTCTCTTGGCAAATAAATAAATAAAATCTAAATTTTAAAAAGTGTTCATTTCACTTCACCTATTGAAAGTTTTATTTTAGTCAGTCTACTTTTTTTTTAGCCTATAATTTTATGAATCTGAATCAGTAGAAATATTCTGGGAATTTAAGTTATATTTTCGTTTTTTCCATGTCAATTCTATTTCTTCAGAAGGTTTTCTGTTTGACTTTGGTGCTTCCACATTATTGAGTTCCACGGATGTTTGCTGTTTGTAGCTGACTGTTAGCACTTGGGAATGAGAGTCTAGGTTAGCCATTGTTCAGTAGAACGTTTGTGTGGTTGAAAATGTCAAAAGTCTGAGCTGTTCATACGGTAGCCACTAGGCACATGTGCTCATTGAACATTTCAGATGTGGCAAGTAGAACTATGAAATTCAGGTTTTAATGTTACTTAATTTAAATTTAGCCCATTGCTGTTACACTGCTTCTCTGCTCACTTGAGCTTTTTTTCGAAGCTGCTAATCTCTTGGTTAACACGTCCACTTTTAATTCATAAGTTTGAATGATTTGATTTTTCCTTTGACGGATGTATATATGTAAGTATGTGTGTATACAGACATTTTATGATGGCTGTTTTCATCTCATTACCTGCACTGAACAGATCGTATTCCCTGAGGTGTTGTCCTTGCTGCTGCTGCTTTTTCTGTAATCCTACCCTTTGGTTTCTAGGGCCACTTGTCTTTTGGTTACTCAGCATGTTTCATATGGCGTGGCATAGAAAACTTTCCTTAAAATCTGTTCCTGAATTGATTATTCTGGGGTTAATGCTTCTAGGAAGTCATCCTCGATTTCCTTCTCCTTTTCTTCTATCTTCAGAGGGGAATTCTAGACCTCATTGTCCTCTTAATGATTGCAGCATCATTTTAATGGATCTTTTGTTTATTAATTCCTTATGCATTGCTGTCTGAGTAAAAATTTTAGACAGAATTTAAACATACTCTTCTCTTCATTAACCCTTAAAGTCTTCACTGATATTTTACTGACAACATAATTGTCTAAATATATTATTTTTCTCCTCATGTACTTAATTGGGAAATATTCCTGTCTGGTGTACGTAGAAGACACAAATGAAAAGGAAACACTGTTATGTTCACACCAGAATCTGGCATTCCAGAATAGATTTTTTCGCTTATAAATATAGCTTGAAATTTGAAGAATTTAAAATCATCTGAATCATCCTTGCCAGGAGTCCAAACTTCAACCCACCCTCCCTCCCTCTGTACTACTGTCATGTAAATCTACCTCCAGTCCTAGAACATCAAATTGCTGTTGCCCTCCTGTATGTTTTCAAAGCTAAAACTGTCCTTTGTCCTACCACATTTTTTTTTTCTTGGCAAGCCTTGAACCTTTTTCTGTCACAGTTCTTCTATAGGGAATTTTGATTGTTTGCATATGTGGTTTGCCTCCTATACTGTAAGCTCTGAGAAGGCAGAGATGGTTTTAATTTTTATTGTATCAGGACCTGGTGTGTAAATGTAGGTGTTAAATAATGGTAAATGTCTTACATGCCATTTGACATGTCTAGTACATGTCAGAAATAAGTGAGTGGTAGTAACCTTCAGGGAATTAATTGATTTCAAGTTAAAGTTAATTTTTCAGGTGCAGTTAAGAGTAAAATTAGAACTTCTAAAGTGGTTCAGACCTTCAGGAAAATACACATAAAGTTTTAGTTATGAACTTAAAAATATTGTGTACATAATTGTAAGTTAATTCCACCACATTATTACTACTCCCTTAAGTAGCTCTGATTTTTAGACTAATATCAGTAGGTTTATTATAAAGATACATGTGGTACTTTAAATTCTGCAACTTCTTGTTAGTTTTAACTGTTCCTTTCCTAAATTAGTGTTTCTCAAACCCTATTAAATTCATGCCCCATTATAGAGTTGTACTTTCTGTAGTATATTAGGCAGAATGATGGGTTGGATATTTTTGTTTTTTAATTGTTGTTAGTCCATTTTCAAACTATAACCCTATATTTGAATAGTTAGTAGGTTTTTCAACTTTATCGAAATTAAGAATTTCCCTAGAAATTCTCCTATGTAGTGCTCCATTTCTCAAGGGTAAGCCCTTGAGAATTGCTGCTCTAATTATTTTTAATTAGTGATTCATTGTGTTGTGATTTTATTCCTGAAAGTGACTAAAATGTTAACTGAAGATCATTTTGAATCTGGGAAGAAAAGGAGTGCAGCTATAACATGGCATACTTTAGCTCTTGAATTTGTGCATTTTGACAGTAAAACAATGATTTTTAAAAGTAAACTTCGAGGGGCACTTGGGTGGCTCAGTCCATTAAGCATCCTACTCTGGATCACAGCTCAGTTCTTGATACCTCAAGCTTGTGGGTTCAAGCCCTGTGTTGGGCAGCCCACTGTGGAACCTACTTCAAAAAAGGGGGGGGGTAAACTCTTTGAAGGTGTGTATAAACTATTCCTACCCAGCAATGGCTCAGTTGAAGTCTTTTGGAATTGAACTCACATTTTGTTGAAAACAAGAGCCACAGTAGCAGATCATTCTTTTTTTTTTTTTTTAAGATTTTATTTATTTATTTGACAGAGATCACAAGTAGGCAGAGAGGCAGGCAGAGAGAGAGGAGGAAGCAGGCTCCCTGCTAAGCAGAGAGCCGGATGCAGGGCTCAATCCCAGGACCCTGGGATCATGACCTGAGCCGAAGGCAGAGACTTTAACCTGCTGAGCCACCCAGGCACCCCAGTAGCAGATCATTCTTAATTTCTCTTTAATCTCATTGTTTTTGATAGGAAACATTAGCCAACGATCTTTCTTACCAGTATTTTGATTGAATTACTCATTTTTTTTAATACCCAAACCCATCTTGAGTGATTAAAGAATTAGCTTAAGATATTTGAGTGAACCGTGCCTGGGTGGCTCAGTTGGTTAAACATCTACCTTTGGCTCCAGTCAGGGTCCTGGGATGGAGCCCTGCTCAGCGGGGAGCCTGCTTCTCCCGCTCCCTCTGCTGTTCCTGTTTGTGCTCTTTCTCTCTGTCAAATTAAATAAATAAATAAATAAATTTTTAAAAAAGAATGAGTGAATGTATTACAGGCTCAGAAATGGTTTCTCAAGGAGTAAAATTGAGAATTGACATTGGAGAGTCTTAAGGTGAATAATTGGAAGGTTCTTAATTTTTGTGTGTGTGAGTATTCTAATGTTTTTTAATCACATTGCCATTTTTCCAGTTTTTTCTTTGTGTTTATTTTGAAGGCTATGTGTGAGTTTTCTGTCTTCTGGCTTTGAAAAGCACCATTTATTTTTGTAGATGGTGGAATGGTGTATCATAAGAATTTTTCCTGTAGGCTTAGAATTGATCAAATTAAGTGGAGAAAAGCCATTTTGTTGGGCAAAGTGGTACTCAAGTTTTGGTGTGTTAGCCCTGTTTTTTTTTTAAACATTGTAATCCTTTTAACATCATTAAGATTATCAATTAGTTAATCTGTTAATTAAGATTAATTAGTATCAATTAAGATTAGTTATCAATCAATTAGTATCAATTGAGGAAGGCAGGGAAGCATATAGAGCGCTTCCATTATGTATACTGTTATTTCAGAGGAACTTTATTGGTTGGCCTTTGAGTTTTTTTTTTTTTTTTAAGATTTTATATATTTACTTGACAGACATGGAGAGAAGGAACACAAGCAGTGGGAGTGGGAGAGGGAGAAGCAGGCTTCCTGCTGAGCAGGGAGCCCAATGCGGGGCTCGATCCTGCAGGACCCTGGGATCATGACCTGAACTGAAGGCAGGCAGACACTCAACGACTGAGCTACCCAAGGGCCCTGGCCTTTGAGTTTTTTTTTTTTTTAAAGATTTTATTTATTTATTTGTCAGAGAGAGAGCACAGGAGCGAGCACAGGCAGACAGAGTGGCAGGCAGAGGCAGAGGGAGAAGCAGGCTCACTGCTGAGCAAGGAGCCCGATGTGGGACTCGATCCCAGGATGCTGGGATCATGACCTGAGCCGAAGGCAGCTGCTTAACCAACTGAGCCACCCAGGCGTCCCTGGCCTTTGAGTTTTTAATATACATGTCAAAGCATCATGTTAAGGAACTATAACCAAATAAAATTTAAAGCATCAGAAAAATACTGAGTCACAGAGCCAGAACTCTTTGAATATTTACTATATTCTAATTGTCTCAAGTTCCTTTTGGGGTTTGGATATAATGTATCTTTCAGGATGCTATGCTGCTACAGAGATAGATCAGTTAACTTGATAAGAAGAATTAAGGTGAAAACATGTAAAATGGAAAAAGTACCTACCAGTCTTGAGATACGGATATTATAGTTTTTGCTTTGCTGGTTATTAGCCTAGTAATCATGGGCAAATCACACTCACCTAACTTCTTAGATACTGCTTTTGTTTTCTTTTCCCTTTTTTCACCAAGTTGAATTGATAATCTCCAAGGTCCTTTCCAGATAAATAGGGAGATGTGTACATGAGAACCTTCTGTTTCTTGTGATTTAATTTATGATTTCTGTTACTCACTCTGTGTCCTGCTGTTCCGTGGTAACTAAAAGAATCTTCCTGCCAGAAGTATGATACAGTTTGTGAAACTTACTTGTTTGTGTGGGGGACCTTTGTAATATTTTCCACCAGTGTTTATTTAGAGAAAGGTAGAACAGCATGATAGTTTTCTTTGCGTTTTTTAAGTTTAAATTGAGAAACAAGGTTGACATTTTTGAAGAATGTTATAAACAAATCCCATTAGAAGTTTTTACTGTATATGCTGTATAAAAGTAGAAATCATATTTTAAGTAAAAATGGTTTAGTTTTTTTTTAACCATATCAGTACAGATTTCCAGTTTATTAAGTCTTAAGTTGCCCACCAAATACAGAATTCATTTTTTGCTTTAAGTTAGGATAGATTCTCCAAATAGACTATTAAACATTTTAAACTTAATCTACTGGTCAAACACCAGTTTCTTGTGGGTTTACTTTTTAAAAAATGAAAGAGTTCCTAATTTCATATTCTAGAAATTCTTTTTTATTCTTTGTATTTTAAAAGTAGAGACTTTTCTGGTTTTCACTTGTTGGATGAGATACGGGAATTATAAAACAGGCATTTTGCTGTTAATGTAGTGCCATTTAAAACTCTGGGAAGAGACCTTACAGGTTTTACGTTTAAAGTGTGTAAGTGAAAATTTTACGATTTATTTTTGGTGAAAATGGATTTTTCAAAATGCAGATATCTGGCATGAGTAAATACTTGTAATATTGTATAGGTTTATGTAACTTTGGAATGGAATGAGCACTGAGGTTTGGGTGAAACATTCTGGTTATGCATTTATCAGTTGTATGAGCTTCACTTTTCTTTGCATCTTGGTTTCCTTTCCTTAGCTCTTGATTCTCTCAATGCTGTTACCCTCCCTTATCCCGGGTATCCACTTACTGAGTCTGTTAGATCTTGCCTCTGAAATAGCTTTTGAATCTATTCATTTTTTTCTCAGACCCTGATCCTCTTTTGATTGAATTAAAGCAGTGGCATACTGCCCCTTCCCTACCCCATAGTTCACTCTTCGCATCACAGCCAGAATCACCTTTTTTTTTTTTTTAAGATTTTATTTATTTATTAGTTAGAGATCGAGCGAGCACAGGCAGACAGAGAGGCAGGCAGAGGCAGAGGGAGAAGCAGGCTCCCCGCCGAGCAAGGAGCCCGATGTGGGACTCGATCCCAGGATGCTGGGATCATGACCTGAGCCGAAGGCAGCTGCCCAACCAACTGAGCCACGCAGGCGTCCCCAGAATCACCTTTTGAGGAAAGTACATGTTTGCTCGTTCCTTATGTAAAAATCAGTGTCTTCCCATCGCTCTTAACATAAAGTACAAATGTTTCACCGAACAGCTTGCTACATCTCTAATTTTCTAGCCCTCCTATATGCTTCAGTTCTTTGGAGATAATGAGTTCTGTCACATGGATACTTTACACATGCTGGTTCCTTTTAGAAAACATCTCTCCTCCGATCTCTCCTCCAGCCTTGTTTGCCTTGTTAATTCCTTCCGTTTTTAGGCTTCAGTTTAGAAGTTAACTTCCTCTAACCTTCCAGTCTCCAGTGTAGGTTGGTTAGCACATCTGTTATCACATGTAACACTTTACTTATGGTGATTATATGGTAGTGCCCAGAATTTAGCTTATCATTTTCCCCTCTCAAACCTGCTTTTCCCAGTTTTCTGTATTTTGTTAAATAGGAAATGCAGCCTCTCAGTTGCTCAGGCCAGTAATCTTGAGCTTCCCAAACCGGTCCGTCTGCTCTACTCCCTTCCAGCTCTTCAGTTTATTCTCCATACAGCGTTCATATCAAATTGCTTCTCTACTCAAAACCTTCTCAGATGTCCTTGACCGTGTCCCGCTGGCCCAGTGTGATTCGTTCCTTTCCCCATTGTTACCTCTCTGGCTTGCATTTTACTTTTCATTTGCTTGGCTTTGGCCATACTGACATCCTTGTAGTTCTTTTCTTGAGTGAGCATTTCATGCACACTCCTGCCTCACAGTCTGTCTTTGCTTTTCCTTCTTACTGACTATCTGATATCTTCTTCTACTGTTGTTTAGGTAGTTGGAAAATGATATATAAAATGTGTGATTAAGAGTAATTATTAGAGAGTAATAACGAGCTGAATGAATTGACTGGAATAATCAAAAGGATTACAGTGACATCTGTGGTACTATGGTTCTTATCTGGGACAGCAACAGATGGTTCAAAAATGCTTGATTTCTCATGAATCTTTTTTATCCTACCAGAGGACTAAATACTGAATCTTAAAGACTAAATCAAAGGCAGTAATTTAGAGTCTGTAGTTTTTTCTTTTTCACAGGTGAACATACAGTATGAAATACACTACCAGTAACCTTAACTAGTCTACCAGTTTTTTCAGTGTTCTTTAGAACATTAATTTCGAGAAATGTGTATTCATTACCTTTTTAGAGAAACATTCCGACTTCTTTTCCCCCCTTATGGTCAAAAGCATGTGCAACTGTGGTTCATGGACCACTTGTTCCAGAATTCTTGGAGTGTTTAAAAGTGCCACTCAGTCCTCCTCAGCAATCAGCTGGATGAAACCTGGATGTCTCATATTTAACATGCTTCTGAAAGTCATGTAGGTACACATAAAGTTTGACATGTGCTACATGAATGATAGGATTAAAAATGGAGTGGAAGAACTAAGGATTCCGTGGCATAATTAGTGGCAGAAAGTTTGGGATAGACTTTAATTTAAAACTTAACATTTAATTTAAACATATTTTAAAACTTTGCAAAAATTTAAGTTATAATTTTGATGCTAAGAGAACGTGGGCTCTTCAAGAGTGCAGAAGTACCCTTGCCTTTTTTCTGGAGGCAAGTATGAAACATTCTGGGATTGATCCAGGAGGAGTTGTTGATCCTCACATGCCTTCTAATTTTTTTTTTTTTTTAAGATTTTATTTATTTGAGAGCTAGAGTGAGTGAGAGACAGTGCACACGAGCCGAGGCAGAGTGAGAGGGAGAAGCAGGCTCCCTTGCTGGGCAAGGAGCCTGATGTGGGGCTTGACTCCAGGACCCTGGGATCATAACCTGAGCGGAAGGCAGACGCTTAAGCAACTGAAACCACTCAGGTGCCCTGCCTTATAATTCTTAAGGACATTTTGTTACTTGGGATTACACTAGAGAACCTTGGGAGTAGTCTGTGATTTGAACCACAGAAACATAATGTAGAATATTGTAGCATCTACAAACCCCTTCTTTCTAGGGAAATGCCTATTTTGTCTTAGTGCTTTGGTTGCATCAACAAATTTTAGGTGTGTGTTAGAGTAATTGTGAACTGTTTTACATTAGCACTCAGTTTTTAGCCTGAATATGAATGGGTTATTTTGGGTTGAGGACAGCTATTTTTTTCCTACCTTCTCACAGTTTTGTCAAGTGAAAACTTTGCTGTTTTAAGATCCATTTACTGTGTTAACAGTTTTAAGTTGGGATTGTTCTAAACATTTGGGACTGGCACTTGGATACTTTGATTATGTTTCAGAAAAGGTTACTTAAAGTCAAAATTATTTAACTTGAAGCAGCCTTTTTCTCTTAAAAATAGATGGTTAGGGGCGCCTGGGTGGCTCAGTGGGTTGAGCCTCTGCCTTTGGCTCGGGTCATGATCTCAGGGTCCTGGGATCAAGCCCCGCATCGGGCTCTCCACTCAGTGGGGAGCCTGCTTCCCCCCCCCCCGCCTGCCTCTCTGCGATCTACTTGCGATCTCTTTCTGTCAAATAAATAAATAAAATCTTTAAAAAAAAAACCAACAGATGGTTATACCCTGAGGTGTTTAGAAATTAGCTTTGAGTACCTGTGTAGTTGACTTGTAAACTATTAAGCATAATTTAATGCATTTTCAGTGCCGGTATAAACCATATTGAGGCAGTATAACAATAGCATTACAAGACTGTATTACTATCATACAGTATTATCATGAGCTGTATAAGGTATATGAGATTTAGCAGGCTTAGTCTTGAGAGAGAAAACTTTACCTCTGTGAAATTATTTTTCTTCATTTTTTTCCCTGTTGTCTTGTTACTTTGCTCCAGTGTTACATGCAGCAGTCTTCTTCTCTTCCTTTCCTTTCCTTTTCTTTTCTTTGTAATCCTATGCGAGGCTTGAATTCTCACAACGCTGAGATCAAGAATCCAGCGCTTACCTGACTGAGCCACCCAGGCATCCCAGAAGTCTACTTTTCTAAAATATAGTTTTATGTGAGCAGACCAACCTGTGTAAATTCAGGAATTTTTCTTTTCGTGATTCTCATTATTGTACTTTATTGTGTCAAGGACTACAGTTATTTTAAGGAAAGCAAGTAAAAAAACCCCTGAATTTATTTAAGAATCAGTAAAATCTAGTGCATTCAAGAAATTAAAGGCATCCCAAGGTAGGACTGTCCTGGGGCTTAAAGACACTGCAGAGAGTGGAGCAAAATTTTTACATACTGTAGGCGTTTTAGTTGATGCAGTTGGCAGGCACTTAGAAGTCAGAGGTTGACTAGAAACGAAGTTAGAAGGTATTGAGGAATTGTAAAATGAATCTGTAGTCATGCATTGATTGGTACAGATCAGTTAACATGAATTTGTTACTATAACAAATGGAATATGTAAGGTAAAAAAACAAGAGGAAGAACATGATATTTTTCACAAGATACTGATGTAGGACATACAAGTATATTGGGCATCTACCATGTGCCAGGCACTCTGGGTACTGCAGATAACAAAATACTTAAATCTGCTCTTAAGAAATTGACACTCATGGGAGAGAGATAATAAACTAATAATATATGAGTTAGAGAAAAGTGTCACCTCATATAAAAATAAAGCTGAATAAGAGGAAATAAAATAATCTAGGAAATTGTAGGTGTTGCTATAAAGAAATGAGGAAGGTAGGCATATGACTATGGGGTGAAGAAAGTTTGTTCCAGGCAGACAATAGTAAATGACAAGGGCTTCACCTGAACATGTTTGTTGTGTTCAAACAAGATAGCCATGGATGTTTTTAGGGTAGGTAAGGTAGTGATAGGTGAGGCAAGGTGAGGGCCAATCAAGCAGGGCTGTGTGGGCTTTTGAAAGGATTTGGGCTCTACTTTGAATATGATGAAAAACCATTGGATATTGAGTGACTTAATCTATATGAATAAGAGAAGCAGTGAGGTCACGTAGGGCACTGTTGCATTAGTTGAAAGAGTACTGGCTTGAATTAGGATGACAAAGTAGAAGTGGTGTTATTCTGGCTGTATTTTTTTATTTTATATTCATTCATTCATTCATTCATTCATTCATTTGACACAGAGAGAGGGAGAGAGAGAGATCAATTGATCCGTCACAAGTAGGCAGAGAGGCAGACAGAGAGGGGGAAGCAGGCTCCTTGTTGAGCAGAAAGCCTGATGTGGGGCTGGATCCCAGGACCCTGAGATCATGACCTGAGCTGAAGGCAGAGGCTTAACCCACTGAGCCATCCAGGTGCCCCCTCTGGCTCTGTATTGAAAGAATCCACAGAGAAACTAGAAGTGGAGAATGACTCCTGGAGTTTTAACCCAAGCATTTGTAAGCTGGAATTGTCCTTTATTGAGATGAAGAAGACTATACAACAATAAAGACTAGGTCTACAGTCTTTCCTCTCTGTAAAGGACCTAGATAAGTAAATATTTTCATCTTTGGCAGCCATAGGTCTGCAAATACTCAGTTCAGCCAGTGTAGTGTGGTGGAGCCATGGCATTTTGTAAAGGAATGGGTATGGTCAGAATCGCCCAGCAAGATTTTGCACACCTCTGCTATCAAGAGATAACTGCAGATTGATCTGGTGGTTCTACTCCAGATCAGGTTTAGAAGTCAGGAACTTGAGGAGTGACTAACAAAGGAGATTGAGAAGGAGCAGCCAGTGGAGAGTAGAAGAGAACTATCTCCTGGAATCCAGATGAAGAAAGTGTTCCATGATATATGTGATGATTTAGTTGGGTCTGCCAGTAGGTTGGGTGATGTGAGAACTGGCACTCTTAAGCGTTTAGACTTGGACGAGTAGTTTTCATTGGGCTTGAGGGAATGAAGACCTTATTGGAGTGGGGAGAAGAGGTGAAGATATTGACTAACACAGAGGAATAGAGAACAAAAGTATGGCTGGAGTAGGATGTGGGTTAAAGGAAAGGGTTCTTTTTCTTTCTTTCTCTTTCCTTTTCTCTTTTCCATTCCTCTTCTTTGTTTTCATTTTCTTTTAATTCTTTCCCTTGTCCACTCATTTCCATCCTTTCCATTCTTTCCTTTCCCTTTTACTTCCATTGATGAGAGCTGTATGCTGATGGAACTGCTCCAGTAGAAGAGATAGGGGCAACTGCAGGAGCACTGTTGAGATTTAGTATACAAAATAAAAGGTTAGTCTTGGATTGGGGCATTAGCAGTTCAGTGATAGTAAGTAAGAGGGCAGCTTATTACCATTACAGTATCTATATTCTGATTATTCTTTGTCATTTAACTATAGCTGGAGAGATCACTGTAACATGTTTTTTAAGTTAAAGGAAAAACTAGTTGTTGAATTGGTGTCCTTAATGTTTTCAAACTACAGTCTTTGGTGCCATTGGTGTTCTGCAAAAGTACCTTGCAGGTCACTGTTAGGAGTAAGGGAAGAGAGACCAATTCTACTTTTTATTTGTTGTAGATAGCTATTCTGTGTAAGATTTCGTTTTGGAAAGAGATCGTTTTAAAGTCCATTTGTCAAAATATATTCTGTTAATATGAAGTGATGTCAAAAGAACAGTAACGGCAAGGTAATGATCTATAGCTCTTCAGAACTGTATGCTCCCCACTTAATTGAAGAAATACATCATTACACATAAAGGAAGCCTCTTGTGTACTACCCTTTCTCAGTCATTCTCTGGACACCCCACCCTCAGCCCTGCCTGTTTCCTAGAATTACTCTGATTTTTGGTTTTTGTTGTTCCATGAATTTGACTTTCTTGTTTAGATTTTGTTTATCTAAAATACACATTTATAGATTTTCTTTTGACAAAAATTCAACCAGAAATGAAAAGTTTACTTTTTTTTTTTTAAGATTTTTTTATTTTTATTTTTGTTTATTTGTCAGAGAGAGAGGGAGAGAGAGAGAGTGAGCACAGGCAGACAGAGTGGCAGGCAGGCAGAGGCAGAAGTAGGCTCCCTGCGGAGCAAGGAGCCCGATGCGGGACTCGATCCCTGGACGCTGGGATCATGACCTGAGCCGAAGGCAGCTGCTTAACCAACTGAGCCACCCAGGCATCCCAAAAGCTTACTTTTAAATGGTGTTTTAAAAGCAATAGTTTAGAACATTTGACCCTAAGGGGTAAACAAGAATTGCAGAACTTCTTAAGTTTTTTAACTAGGTGGGATGGTGAGTGAAATATTATGGCTTCCTCTTCTAGACTATTGTATCAGAATTTTTCTGGGATGAGGGTGATTAGGGAAGGGTTAACAGGAGAGGATAGGGGAACAGTGAACCAGGAACTAGTTGTGGAACACGGTATGTCTCAGACATTTGAGATGAGTTGTTTCCTAATAGAGTTCTAACTGTTCTTCTCCCAAGCTCCTTAAAGGCAGTGACATTGAAAATCTGATTCAGGTACAGTGATTGCATCATTTACAGCTTTTGCTCTGGAATGTGTTGTCCTTACGCATAATAGATGCTGAATAAAATGGTGATTTAATGAGAAAATAATGTTGTGGTTAATAGTAGTATTTCTGAATATGAAAGTAATTTTTAATATACTTTTAGGAGATGAGAAAGGTAACAAAAAATAAAATTTACAGTCGTTAAGCTTTTCTGTTCCTTATTTGAAGGGGTCATACAAATTGAATATTGGTTTTCCTATACCATATGTCAGTTATGTAAATAGTGTAATGCAGTAGTGGCATTGTGTAGTAAATGAAGATAACATAACATTAGGGCAAAGGACACTAACCTGTCTTTGTCTTCTCTTTATTAACTCTGTAGCCTTGGGCTCATTATTTAGAAGTTTTCTCTAAACTTTGAACTGTAAAATA
>ML109324.1:57498-78728 GCA_003697995.1 Taxidea taxus jeffersonii | reverse complement strand
GTGTGTGTGTGTGTGTGTGTGTGTGTGTGTGTGTACACCACGTTTTCTTTATTCACTCATTCATCACTGGGCAGTTAGGCTGTTTCTGTATCTTGGCTGTTGTAAATAATGCTGCAATGAACATAACCATGCATATATCTTTTTGGATTAGTGCTTTTGTTTTCTTCAGATAAATACCCAGAAGTGGAATTGGACCATTTAGTAGTTCTATTTTTAATTTTTTAAGAAAACCCCATACGTTTCCCATAGTGTAAAGCCCCAGTTTACATTCCCAGCAACTGCATGTGAGGATGTCATCACATCCTCACCAACACTTGTTATTTCTTGTCTTTTTGATAAGAGCCATTCTGACAGACAGGAAATGATATCTCATTGTAGTTTTATTTGTATTTTCCTGATGATGAGTGATGTTGAGCATCTTTTCATGTGCCTATTGGCCATCTGTATGTCTTCTTTGAAAAACATATCTATTCAGATCCTCTGCCCATTTTTAAATCAAATTATTTGGTTTTTGCTATTGAGTTGTATAAGTTCTTTATGTATTTTAGATATTAACCCCTTGTCAGGTAATACTGTTATCAGATATATTATTTTCTCCCATTCAGTAAGTTGCCTTTTCATTCTGTTGATAATTTCCTTGGCTGTGCAGAAGACTTTTAGTTTGATATGATCCCACTCGTTTATTTTTGCTTTTGTTTCCATTGCTTTTGGAGACAGATTTTAAAAATCATCACCAAGATTGATGTCAAGGAGCTTAACACCTATGATTTCTTCTAGGGGTTTTATGGTGTCTGGTCTTACCTTCAAGTTTCTAACCCAGATTGAGTTCATAAAAATGAATGTATGATGTAGGGTATTAGTTCAGTTCCATTTTTTTCACATGTGACTGTTCAGTTTAACCAACACCATTTATTGAGAAGACCATCCTTTCCCCATTGTATGTTCTTGCCTCCTTTGTTGTAAATTAATTGACCATATATGCATGGATTTATTTCTGGGGTCTCTATTCTCTTTCACTGATCAATGTATCTATTTTTATGCCACGGAAGGAGGTGAGTTCAGGATTTTCCTATGCTGCCATCTTGGACTTCTGGTTGAAATCTGCATTTTTAAATACACTTTATATGATTCTGATGTAGGTGGTCTGAAAACCCCAACTTGAGACGCAGTTTCAGAGGATTTAGAGAGTGGAGTTACATGCAGTTCTTGAGGAGAAAGTCAACAGCATGTTGTAACAAAGCTGTGGGAGCTATATTGTAGAACTAAAGCATAAGAAGCCTAGCCTGGGAGCATTACCTACTGATCCAGTCTGGCCCACTCACCAAGCTTGAACTAACTCTGTCTTCTTACCTAGAAAGAGGCCATATGGACTAGCCACACCCTTGCCAGAGGGTTGGCCCAATACCAGGGCATGACCCATAAGACATGACCTACTAGTCCCCATAGTCCCTATTCTGGGCATTTTAGTGCTTGATTTCTTCTACCTCATCCCTTCTTGTCTATCTGGAGAATCCTATCAATTCTTTAATATTCAATTAAATATGTCACCTTCTGGATGCCATCTTTCCTGATCCCTCCAAAGCCGAGTTGGTGCATCCCAGGGGCTCTCATGGCCTCTTGTGCCTTCCTCTGTCTGCAGTGCCTGCCAGTCTCAGTTAGCACCTCACCAGGGGCTGGCCCATGAAAGGTGCTCAATAAATCTTTGTTGGTAGAGTCTTGAGGGGAGAAACAGGTGGCCACTGGCCCCTTCACACAGACAGAAGCGTCCTAAGCAGTGGGGATAAGATGAGAAGATGTTCTTCCTCCCCCAGCATAAACATGCACAATTTCCTTCACATTCCAAGGATGGTGAGGAATAATGGGATATGAGCATACCACTGTGAGGACCACCACAGCATGCAGGCTGAAGGATGAAGTTCCTCTACAGCTCACAGTCCCAAAGAGACCTGGAGAAAGACAGAGCTACCCAACAACCAAAGAAGGCATGCGTAATAGATAGAAGTAGCTAATACATAGTGCTGGGCCCTACTCAAAGTACTTACATGAGTAACTCACACGCTGCCTTATTTTACAGATAAGGAAACCAAGGCACATGGTGTTTTGTTGACATACCCAAGGACCGACAGCTTGAAGTGGCAGGACTAGAATTCAGACTCAGGTGGTCTGTCTCCTCAGACCATGTTCTTAACCACTGTTCTCTAGTGATTATCTGTAAATATGGGAAAAGTGTTCATTTTATGGTAGAAGTGGCAGAGAAGGTCATCATTTATGCAGAACTCAATGTTTTCATTTCATTTGGTTTTTGTATCACTGAAAATCATTTAATCCCATTTGCCAATCCATTTGCAGCAATGACTCATCATCATCTTTGGGTATTTAATGCCACCCGCAAACCTCTATTAATTCACTAAGTTGAGACTTTTAGAATTCAACATTTTTGCTTACCTCTTCAGCTGCTACATGAGAAAGCAAATTGACCGTGCAGAATCCTTGCCACTACTTCGTATGATTTTATAGAGTAAATTATTTTAGTTATTTAAGCTTAAATAATTTCCAATGATAATTGCCTAATGCTCTCCACCAAGCTTGCTTTTTTTCCTCCTTTCATTGCTTCGAGGTACTCATTGAAAAGGATTTAAAATTATTGCTTAGAATGCTCTTTCCCTCAGCCAAGAGTAAAGGGCACGATACATCCAATAGCCTGTTAACTCACCTTTTCCATTTAACTTTTCAGAAAAGTTACCCCATGCTTAATATTTGCAAGCAGTGGAATAAAGAAAAAAGCTTAGATATTGATGATTTTCATGAATCAATGCAAGTGAGCTCAGGGGGATTGGTCAGGGGCACAAGGCGGCAGGGAAAAACCCTTAAGAAAAGTAGAAGGGAGATGTTCTCCCCAAAGTACCCTTGGCTGACAGTGGGATAGGGACAGAGGGATTGGAGGATGTCAGGATGGGAGGCCTCGTGCCAGAACCTGCAGCAGACAGATGTCTCTGGCTGCCCAAAGCACAGGGCATTCTGTTGTATCAGCAATCCAAGAACCAGAGATTTTGAGATTGAGATTTTGGGTTTTTTGGGAATTGTACACCAATTCTGATGAATCTATTTTGTGAGGATTTTAGGAAGAAAAAAAATGAAGGGGAAGGAAGAAATGAAGGAAGGAGAGAAGAATACCCTAAAAAAAGAGGGAAACCAACACAAACTTTAGAGATGGCAAAAAGAAATGGTAACCCTCCTAAATTCCACATTTTATCAATAGTGACTTTCTTTCTAAACTTTTCAACAAGTAGATATAATTTGTATTATTTTGTTTTCTTTTTAGTGTTGAAAGATGAGAGATAACTGACTCTTCATCTAGAAATTTTCTGGGGATAGAGTGTGAGAAGGGAAAGTTTGGGAGCACAATAAGATAAAACTTGCCAGAGTGTTCTAAACTCACCTCCTTGAAATAGACAAAACATTTCATGTCTGGTGGGGATGTGATAGCAGTGATGGCAGCATGTAGTACCCTAGGAACAAAATTCTAGCAAAGAAATTCAGACTGCACCCCTCTAAGAATCCATCCACCCTTTATCAGTATTCCCATAGTATCAACAAGGAAATTTTGAGCACAAAAGTTGCTTTCCCTAAAATTGTCTTCACAGATTATCATGCTCCTTTGAGGGCAAGAATGTGACTTAATTCCAATTTTTGTTTTCTCTTTATCCTTCTTATTTTTTAAAAAATTAAAACAAGGTGTTCACAGAAGTTTTAGGTTTACAACAAAACTGAGAGGAAAGTAGAGAGATTACCCCTATACTTCCTGCCCCCCCCCCAAGCATCACATCCCCCATTATCACTGACCAGAATGGTACATTTTTTACCAGCAATGAACCTACATTGACACACCATAATCACCCAAAGTCCATAGCTTACCTTAGGGTTCAGTCTTGATAACATAAATTCTTTGGGTTTGAAAAGTATAAAATAACATATATTTATTATTATAATATCATACAGAGTATTTTCACTGCCCTAAAAATCCTCTGTGCTCTGCCTACTCATCTTTGCCCACCCCTGGCAACCACTGATCTTTTTCTTGTCTTCATAGTTTTGCCTTTTCCCAGAATGTCATATAGTTGAAATTATACAGTATGTAGCCTTTTCAGATTGGCTGCTTTCACTGACCAAAATGCACTAAAGGTTTCCACATGTCTTTTTCATGGCTTGGTAGTTCATTTCTCTTTGGTGCCCGATGATAATCCATTGTTTGGATGGACCACAGTTTATTTATCCATGTACTTATTGAAAGACATCTTCATTGCTTCCAAGTTTTAGCAATTATGAATAAAGCTGCTATGAACATCCATGTGTTCATAGATCATCATAGATCATAGATCATAGATCATCATAGATCACCATAGATCATCAGCTCCTTCAGTAACTATTTTTTTTAAAGATTTTATTTATTTATTTGTCAGAGAGAGAGAGAGAGAGAGAGTGCACAAGCAGGCAGAGTGGCAGGCAGAGACAGAGAGAGAAGCAGGCTCCACGCCAAGCAAGGAGCCCGATGTAGGACTCGATCCCAGGACCTAGGATCATGACCTGAGCCGAAGGCAGCAGCTTAACCCACTGAGCCACTCAGGCGTCCCTCCTTCAGGTAACTATTAAGGAACATGATTGCCAGACCATATGGTAAGAGTATGTTTAGTTTTGTAAGAAAACACCAAACTCTTCCAGAGTGGCCATGCCATTTTGAATTCCCACTAACGGTGTTCTGAGAGTTTCTGTTGACCCACAGCCTCACCAGAATTTGGTGTCAGTGTTCTTAATTTTGGCTGTTCTAAGACATATGTAGAGGTATCTTATTGTTTTAATTTGCATTGCCCTGATGATATAGGATGCGGAACATTTTTATGTGCTTATTTGCCATTGCATATCCTCTTTGGTGTGGTGTCTGTTAAGATCTGTGGGCCATTTTTTAATTGGGTGGTTTGTTTTCTTACTGTTGAGTTGTAGAAGTTCTTTGTATATTTTGAGTAATGGCCCTTTCATAGGATGGGTCTTTTGCAAATGTTTTCACCCAGCCTGTGGTTTGTCTTCTCATTCTCTTGATACTGTCTTTCATGGAGCAAAACTTTTAAATTTCAATACAAGTCCAGGTTATTAACTGTTTCTTTCATGGGTTATGTCTTTGCCATTGTATCTAAAAAGAAATGATCATACCCAAGGTCATTCAGGTTTTCTCCTATGTTGTCTTCTGGAAGTTTTATACTTTGATACTACATTTATGTTGGTGATCCATTTTGAATTAATTTTTTGAAGGGTGTAAAGTCTGTGTCTAGATTTGTTTTCTTGCCTGTGGTTGTCTAGCTATTCCTGTACCATTTATTGAAGAGACTGTCCTTACTCCATTGTATTACTTTTGCCACTTTGTCAAAGACCAGGTGTCAAAGACCACTATATTTATGTGGGTCTCTTTCTAGACTCTCTATTCTGTTTTATTGATTTATTTCATTATCTTGATTATAGTTTAAGAAGAAGTTATATAGTAGCTTTATTGGTAAATCTTCAAGTTGAGTAGCGTTAACCCTCTAACTTTGTTCTTCTCCTTTAATATTCTGTTGATTCTGGGTCTTTTGCCCCTTTGTGTAAACTTTAGCATTAGTTTGTCAATATCCATAAGTTGCCAAGATTTTGGTTGGGATTGCATCGAATCTATAGATCAAGTTGGTAATAATTGATGTCTTGACAATATTGAGTCCTTCTATCTTGACAATATTGAGTCTTATTTGAATATGGAACAGCTCTCCATTTACTTAGTTCCTTGGCTTTGCTCATCAAAGTTTTGTAGTTTCCTTCATATAAACCTTCTACATATTTTGTTAGATTCATACCTAAGTATTTCATTTTGGGGGATGCTAATGTGAATGGTGTTGTTTTATTTTTTTTAATTTTAAAAAAGATTTTATTTATTCATTTGAGAGAGAGAGCACAATCTGGGAGGAGGACCAGAGGAAGAGGAAGAGGCAGACTTCTTGCTGAGCAGGGAGCCCGATGTGGGGCTCCTTCCCGGGACTTTGGGATCATGACCCAATGCGAAGGCAGACACCCAACTGACTGAGCCACCCATGCCCCCCAGTGATACTGTTTTTAAATATACGATACATCTTTATATTTAAAGTGGGTTTCTTGTGGACAACATATAGTTGGATCATGTTTTTTTATCTACTCTGACAAACTCTGCCTTTTAATTGATATATTTAGACCTCTGACATTCAAAGTGGTTATTGATATGGTTGGATTAATATCTGTTATAGTCATTACTGTTTTCTATTGCCCTTATTTTCTATTTGTTGTTAATATTTTTGTGTCATTCTTTTTCTTTCTTTTGTTTTAATTGAGCATTTTATATAATTCCATTTTCTCCTTTCTCAAAATATCATTTTCAAAAAATATCATTTTTAAGTGGTTGTTCTATCCTTCTTATTTAGTAACAGAAAATTCTTCTTCTTCTTCTTTTTTCGTTTTTAGAGAAGCAGAGTGGGGGAGGGGCAGAGGGAGAGAACCTTAAGTAGGTTCTACACCCAGCATGTAGCCTGATGCAGGGCTCTATCTCACCACCCTGAGATCATGACCTGAGCTGAAATGAAGAGTCAGACGCTTAACCAATTGAGCCACCCATGTGCCCCAGTAACAGAAAATTCTACTTTTTAGTTATACGCATTGCTATCTAGTCAAAAGAATATGTTCCTCAATCTTCCTTGTAGCTGGATGTGGCAAATGATTGAAAGATAGCCAATGACATGTAAAAAGAAATGTTATGTGTAATTTGGGAGAAGTGTCCTTAAAGGGAGGAGGTATACTCTTCTTTGATTCTTCCTTCTGCTTGGAAGGTGGACATGATGTCTGGACCTGAGCAGCTGTGTTGAAACACGAAATGGCACATAAATGATGGCAGAGCATCAAGCTGGAGAGCGCCTAGCCCTTTATAACCATGGAGCTGCTATGCTAGCCCTGGATTGCCTTCCTTTTACTTCTTTCATGTGAGAAAGAAAGACATCTCTATCTTACTTAACCTTGTTTTGTTGTTGTTGTTGTTGTTTGTTTATTTGGGGGGCTTTGTTTTTGGCCATGCTCATCAGGTTTCTGTTATCAAGTGATACAATTCTTTTTTTTTTTTTTAGGTGGGGAAAGCTGGGGCAGATTTTCTCAGAGACCTAGAACTCAGAAACTTATTGATATACCAAGGTATCTATTTGCACAAAATCTATAAAACAAAAATCTATAAAAATCTATCTTTTGCACAAAAATCTATAAAACAATGACAACAACAACAAATACAACTGAATTTGGTGACTAAAGAAACTTAAAAATGAAAAAAAAAAAGGCTAAATTAAAGATGTTTTCTGAAGAGGCAAATGACTTATCAGTTTTAAATGCCCTCTCTTCCTCTCAGCAGTTCTCCAAAAAAGGAACCCATTCTAATGTCCCGATGTTTAATAATAAACATAGCAAACATCAAACTTACCTTCTGGTTCTTAGCAATAGCTGGTGCTAGCATTAATCCTATTATTTCAATACCTTTTTTTTTCTTTTTTAAATCAATGCAACTCAGCTGCCATTTCTTCCTGCACTAAGTGACCTGAAGCCCTCAGCCAGCACACATCACCCTTTTAGATGTGTGAAAAACTGATACTCACACAGATCACCATTCCTTTCTCTCCTGAGATCATGCATGTGACTGTATCCACATTAGGACTATCAGGAACATGACAGCTCAGTGTGAGGAAAACAATCCAACACCATCCTCACACACAAGATGTCATTCTTCAAAACATTTTTTTTTCTTCTTTGAAACATTTTAAAAAAGAAGTTTACATTTTCTTTAAGCAGGTGGATGATTGAAGTGTAAGTTTTCTAGCCCCTAAAAATGGGCTTTTCAAAAGAAATCCAACACAGTTGTCAACATGGTTGATATTTCTTTAGGAAGATTAGTGAATAGGATGTTGTTCTCCAGTGGAGAGTCCTGGGGTAGGTCAGCAGATTGGTGGGACCTCATTTCCTCCTCTGGAAGGCAAAGATATCTCATTCAGATCATGAGGAGGGTTGAAAGAAGAAGGGTGCCTTGGAGGACACGTGCCATTTTATGAGAATAAAAGTGCACTTGGGCTTGGTTCTGGCAAAGAGTTAAAAAATCACTAGCAATTAGAAGTTCTGGTTTTTAATTTGCACTCATTTTTCTTTTTCTGGATCAGTCATTGTGAACATGAGGCACTTTTTCTTTCTGTTTCTCTTTCATGCCCCTGGAAAGCATTGTTGATTCTTTATACTCCTGCTTCCTGAGTCCAGAGGTGCCTTCAGAATACTTCTTGACATAGGACCTAAGCAGCTGCTACCAATCTGCTGGCTTTGTCCTGACAATGACTATTGGTTCCCTGCCCTGGATGCTTGAAAGTTCCATGAATGTTATCTTATCCTACACAGCTGGATGGGAGCCAAGGCCTTACTGTTGTTCCTGCATCTGCTGGTTTCTAGTAATGTAGGCCTAGAATACACCCACCCAGGGGGCCTCATCCATGCGTTCTAGTTTTGGTTTCATTCAAGTGAAGTGGAAACGTTAAAGGCATCTGTAAAGCAATCTATGATCCAAATCCTTTTCCATTTTTATAAACTTTGTTCACACCTAGTACATCTACAGTATTTTTTTAGGGCTCACCTTTATTGAATTAAGGCATCCAAGTTGGTTTTCATAGAAACAACTGTCTTCTTTGTGAGCTCACATTTCATCAGCTTATATAATGTTTAATTAAGTTGCATAATTAGAAATAACCCAGTATAAACAGTTTTGGGAACAATCCTAACTGATTCTCAGGAGGCATACAACAAACCAGTGGGAGCAGAAGGCACATGCGTAGCTATAGGACTGAGCTTTCAGCTTTTCCTGAGCCTTGGCCAATATATCTAAGATCCAGTGTAATGTCTGCTGACCTTCATCAGTTAAACAGAGGTCAGAGACCTCCCTGTTAAACACATGCCCCTCTTGTTACAGATAACCCTGGCATATTTTTCTTTTTTATGCATGTTTTCTTTAAAAAGAGAAACAAATTAGCTCGGAATGTCCTCGTTACCGTTTAGAAGGCATCATAATTTTTAATGGGGTAGGTTTGTTTTTGATTTTTAACAAATATCCTGGAGAATCATGCAATGTTGCCAGCATTGGACACAATCGTGGGCCACCAGTCTACACGCACCTTTGTAATGGGCTCTTTGATGGCAGAAACTTTCACCTCCCTTTACTGTTTCCTATTGCTGACTGAGGTACATGAGTAATGGTCTACATAAAGGAATACACCATCTTTCCAGGATGACTTTTGAATGACAAAAGTCATTTTGAATGACAAAAGTCATCCAGGATGACTTTTGAATTGAATTGCTTTTGAATTCAATGAACAATTGAGTTATGATTGTTGGCTGAACCTTCTTTGTGAGCTCTGATTTGCCTTTCTTGACTATGGCCATCACCATGTCACCCATACCAGCAGCTGGAATTCTGTCTGCCCATTCCTTGACCCCACTTCCCAGAGGTGATATTCACAATTTTGGCTCCTGTGTTATCAGCATAGCTGGTCATGGCTCCTACCCGAATACCCAAGGAAATGGGGAATTTTGCATCGGAGGACCTACCTTATCCTTGCTTCTACACCTTGAGCACGGGAAGAAGCCACATTGCTATTTCTTTTTTAATTGTGGCAAGCAATAAATACATAAAATTGACCCTTCTGACCCTTTATGGGTATATAATTCAGTGGCATTAAGTAGACTCTCATGTTGGAACCCCTGGGTGGCTCAGTCGTTTAAGTGGCTGCCTTCGGCTCAGGTCATGATCTCAGGGTCCTGGGATGGAGTCCTGAATCGGGATCCTTTCTCAGTGGGGAACCTGCTTCCCCCTCTCTCTCTGCCTGCCATTCCCCCTGCTTGTGCTCTCTCTCTCTCTGACAGATAAATGAATAAAATCTTTTAAGAAAAGAAAGTGAATTTATTAAAAAAAAAAAGTAGAATCTCATGTTGTACAGCCATCACCACTATCTATCTTTAGAACTTTTTCATCACCCCTAACAGAAACTCTTGTACCTTTTACCCATTCCCTCCTCCCCAGTCACTGGAAACCACTATTCTACGTTCTGTCACTATGCATTTGACTACAATATGCACCTCATGTAAGTGGAATCACACAGTATTTGTCCTTTTGTGCCTGGCTTCTTCCTCTTAGCACATGTCTTCCATGTTCACCCATGCTATCTCGTTGCTTCTTAAATGGCTTCCCACTCAGACCACACATCACAGTCTAGAGCCTTCTGTATATTCCCATGAAGACCATTTGAGGTTGCCTTTCTTTCATCAGCCTCCTGGAAAATGGTAGTCACCTGTGCCTCCCCCAATCCTCCCACCCCCCTGTGTGAGTACCAGCTATGGGCTTTTTATGAAGACCACCTCACAGTCCCCTAGACGTGGTTGCTGGGCCACATTTGTCCTTTCCAAGGTTCTAGGATTTTCAAATGCCTATTAAATCTTCTGCAACAATCCATTCAAATACACAAGTTTGGCTATTCAAATTACTTTTTCCAAAAGTACTTTAAAATGCATTAAGTTATTAATTGCCTGCTGGCACTTTAATCAAATGGGAAAATTGACATAGCCAGAGGCATGTATTTTTGTGGAAAGAAAATTTATTTAAGAAGAAATAGCAGCTCTTACTGCTTAATTTAAACTGAGAAAACTGTGGAAAATCAACTGCCATGGAAAATTAATAAAACATTTCCAGCTGCAAACAGTGACTAATTGTACAAGATGAAGACTGCCCGGAATTAATAACTTGCAGTCTTCTGTGTGAAGAACCCCCCACCACTTCAATTTACTGGGAGATTAAATTACTTCTAAGTTTGCCATATTAAAACAGAACATGAATAAAATGTTAGTGAACGCACATCTATTATTTACTGTCTGTGATATGGATATAATTATTTCCAAACAACTACAATGTGACGTGACCAGTAATATTTAAATGACTCCTTTAGAAAGAGATTCTACTGCAACATTTTTTACCCAAAGAGGAAAAAAAAATCCTTCTCTTACTTCTAAAGTAATAAAGTAATGACTAGTGGCCTTCCACAAATGGTATGTACCGGCCCCAATAGACTGAAACGTGCTCAGTGTCCGAGCCTATACTTCTTTCTGCATCAGATGTTGTGTTGGGGGAGCATGTGAAGCAGAAAATCTTAGCAACTCGTTTACAAGCTCTGAGCTTAGATAGAAGCTGTAGGTGCTTCACGGCTTCTTCTCATGCCTGAAGTGACCATGAGCACATGCACCCAACTGGATAGATTTCTTTATTCAGAGGTAAAAGGGAAGGCCAGAGCTCTTTCCTGAGGTAATGGGGTTTGTTCATGAGGGACACACATTAGCACAGGCCCCACCAACATCATGGGCATATCCTCTAAGCTTGCTTAAAACAGTGCATTCCTAGTAGGCCTTGGTGATAAAATGAAGATTAAAAAACACAAACAAATTTGTCCTTTTTCTATTTTTGTTGCCAGGACTGGATTATTTTCTTGCCTCAGACAACTAGAGGGTCTATTAATGTTTCTCGTGCATTCAAACTCTGAGATGTTGAGAAATAAGATAGTGTGAGAAGACGCCATTCGATGACCGGGAGAGATCTGTTCCAGTGAGAGGGATAAAGAAAAGGGATTTAGAAAATGAAGAATTCTATTTTTATGAAGTGATGGGACATTTTTAGGTTTGTTTAGTTTGTTTGTTTTTAAAAAATTTTAGAGATTAGGAAATAACTCAAGAAGCCAAAAGGGAATGAGCCAATTTGATATGTGTGTGGAGGAGACATATCAAAGATGGAGATTTTCTCAGCAGAGAGGCATTGCCTCCTTTGGCTGTTTTTCCTTTAAGCTCACACAGAGGGTACATTCAGCCTCTTGCCATTTGATATTGCTGGCAGGAAGGTCCCAGTATTGGCCTGGAGAGAATAAAGGCATTTGTTTAGAAATGCAAAGGCTTAACCTGAAGCATAACTGGTTTGGGGTTTACCACAGAAGTTATCTGGATGTATCATTTGATTTCCAGGTTTTAAATGTAATTCTAAACAAGATCTGGCCACACAGCTCTCCGCTGTGTGACACAGAGAGACTTTATCTGCCACCAAATGCCATTCAGGCTTAATGCTGTAGCAGTGCATTGTATAAATTGGGGCATTCTTTGAGGCCCAAGAGCATAATGGCCTCTCTGAGGAGGAGAGATGAGGCCTGCTTCCTCCTCCCTGTTGCTCAGGCAAGACACTCTAGAGGTTGCTCCTCTTTACGTATTTGGGTTCATTTTGGTTTTCCTTTTTTAAGAAACACTTAAGATTTGCTTTGGTGGACCAAGTATTACCTAGAAGCCCAGGGGGCAGCTGTCAATGACACTGGATTTGAGGAGTCATGGGAAAGTTTCCTTGGAAAAGCTTGCCCTCCCTGCTTTGTACTTCTTCTTCTTCTTCTTTTTTTTTAAGATTTTATTTATTTATTTGACAGAGATCACAAGTAGGCAGAGAAACAGGCAGAGAGAGAGGAGGAAGCAGGCTCCCCGCTGAGCAAGGAGCCCGATGCGGGGCTCGATCCCAGGACCCTGAGATCATGACCTGAGCCAAAGGCAGAGGCTTTAACCCACTGAGCCACCCAGGAGCCCCTGCTTTGTACTTCTGAGAGTGACAGCTACCTAGCAGAGTTTGAAGGCACAGATCACTCCATCCTGAAGGGGGAAGCATTATTAGGGAAGGCACCAAAAAGGAAGAAGGGACACAAAGTCAGATTGCCTGGGGCCTGAATTAGCCAATCCCTTTAGAAGAGATGGACTGACCTACCTTCTTACCTCACTTAGCATCTCATCTATGGTGTTTGCCCCAGCTTTGAATTTAAACAGAACATTTTAAAAACAAATTTCCCCAACAGAGTTGTCTATACTCAGTGTCCCCAGCTCCCCTCATTCCTTGAGCCCACTTAAGTCATCACAGCTGCCCATTCAGAATTGCCTTTGTCAAGGTCACCATGACCTTCACATTGCCAAATCCATGTTATTTGGCTAAAGGATCATCTAATCCAGTTGGTCGCTCTTTCTTCCCTAAAAAAATTTTTAGGATGTATTTTAATTTATTTATTTTAGAGAGAGAATGCTCATTGCATGTGTAAGTGTGGGGGGAGGGGCAGAGGGAGAAGGAGTGAGAGACAAGCAGGAGCTCAGTCCCACCAACCTGAGATCATGACCTGAGCAGAAACCAAGCGTTGGTCTCTTCACCCATTGCCCCACCCAAAAGCCCCCTCTCTAAAACATCTGTATACTTGGCTACCAGAAGGTCACACTCTTCTCATTTTCCTTCTACCTCCCGGACCACTCCTTGGTCTACTCTTCGTAGTTTGTTTCCCTTCCTAACCACCGCACTTACCACCACCTCATATTCAACGTGTTCTGCTCACTAGACTGTAACCTCTGTTGGGGCAGGGAATTTGTGTTTTGTTCATGTAGTCTGTAAATGCAGTAGGCACTTACTAAATACTAATGTAATGTTGAAGGAATAAAATGGTTTAGAATACTCCTTTTAAATCAATTTAGTGATGCCCTTCTTTTGCATGTGAAATTAATTTAGTAGAATTGTATCTTACACAGAAATTCGGCACTAAACTCAGCATTTAAGGAGAACATTGCAGACACTCAAAAATCGATTCTTAAAACATCTCCTGAGAGGAGCCATGTTGGATACTCACACACCGATAGCTGGATAAGCTCATCCCAGCCGGTCTCTCCCCTAGAACTGGAACAGGAATTACAGTTTCCTGGGATGAGCACCAGATGAAGTTGTGCTGTTAGAGCTATGAGGTACAAAAATACATATTTTAAACACTAGCTTCTCACACTTGGAGTGGCAATGGGCCCTTGGAGAGGGAGATGGCAATCAAAAGAAAATGGATTCCTGGCTTCTGTCTCCTGATCACATGTGCTCCAGAGTTCATGCACATTGTGTGGCAGAATAAAAGAAACTTCCAGGGTCCCTGGGTGGCTCAGTGGGTTAAAGCCTCTGCCTTCGTCTCAGGTCATGATCTCAGGGTCCTGGGATGGAGCATCGAATAAGGCTCTCTGCTCAGCAGGGAGCCTGCTTCCTCCTCCCTCTCTGCCTGCCTCTCTGCCTACTTGTGATCTCTCTCTGTGTGTCAAATAAATAAATAAAATCTTTAAAAAAAAATAAAAGAAACTACCACACTCTTTACTAATTTTTTTTTAAATTAAGTATGCTCCACACCCAGTGTGGAGGCCAATGTGGGGCTTGAACCAATGACCCTGAAATGGAGATCTGAGCGGAAACCAAGAGTCAGATGCTTAACCAACTGAGCCACCCAGGTCCCCCCAAACTACCAAGACTTTTAAAATTGTTATTTCTCACTGAGTTCTTAGAGATCAATTCCCCCGTGTTAAGTTGCCCATACAGACAGCTCCACTATGTAAAGACTTGCCAGTGTTTCTCAACTCTGGCTAGACACTAGAATCATCTCAGGAGCTTTAAAAATATTCAAGACCCCACTCCAGTCTTACTCTGTCAGAAGCTCCAGGGATGAAGCCCAAGTCTTTATGTTTATAATTTTTGAAGTTCCCTAGTAGAGTCTGATACATAGCCAGGGTTGTGGGCCACTGCTAGGATACTTGATTTTATTTTGCATGATCACAAGTGGGTCTGAAACCATTTAAATTTAATGATTTCTGAACTCACCTCTGTCTGAAGCCATTTTTGTTTTAGGAAACCTAGTTTAAATGCTTGTTCTGCATTACTGTAGGGTCCGGTTAGTGCATCACCAGGCAAAGTTATAAAATGAACATCCCTTCCCTGTTAGAGTCCTTCTCCAGGAGGTCTGATCTCCCTCATCCCTATCTCCCTGCTACCTGAAGATTGTCCATAGACAGGGAGACCTACTAGAACAATGCATATTCCAGAAGCATCCTGTTGGGCAAAAAACCTGAACATTTCCTTCCTCTCTCTCCCCTCCAATTCCTTCTTGCCTTTAACATTTTCTTTTAGCTAGAGATTATTCTCGTAAACCAACATTGTTGTTATGGGATGAATCGCGTCCCTCAAAAATTCATATATTGTAGCCTTAATCCCCAGGACTTCAGAATGCAGTTAGAGTTGGAGATAGAGCCTTTGAAGAGGTGCTTAAGTTAAACTGAAGTCCTTAGGGTGGGCCCTATTCTGATCTGACTGGTGTCCTTATGAGAAGAGGATATTTGGACACACGGAGACATGGAGGGAGGTGGGGTGCACACACCTAAAGAGACTTGTGAGGCCACAGTGGGAAAGTGGCCATCTGCAAGCCTAGGAGAGAGGCCTCATAGGAAACCATACCTGCCAAAACCTTGGTGTTGGACTTCTGGCCTCCAGAACTGTAAGAAATTAATTTCTGCTGTGTAGACCATCCGGTCTGTGGTATCTTGTTATAGCACCCCTAGCAAACTGATATATTTGTCAAGACACTAACTGCTGATAAATTAAGTATTAATCAAGTATTTGTCTCTGTAAATTATATGGAGATAAAAAATGTAAGATAGAAACTTTGGCCTCAAAAATCTTGCCATGTCTTGCCCATGAAGGTGTATTTGGCATTTTGGGGATTATTCTGGTTATTTCTCCATTTCCATTCTCCATTTCCCTCTCTAGAGCCACCCCACACTGCCCTGGGATGCTGATCCAATGGATTGCATCACCTGTGCTCTCTTACCCTCTGTCTTCCAGTTGGGTTTGCCCAATGGAAACTAATATCGGGAGATTGGAGGTAGAAAAAAAAGATAAGTTCTTTATCAAGGACCAGGTTTTGCCAACGCCTAGGTTCCTCCCTAGCTAGAGCTTTCACTAGGTGCTGTTATCTCTGTTCCCTCGCCTTGTCTCTTTAGGCCCACAGGTAGTCATGGATTCTTCCTTTTTCTAGTCCCCAGGTGCTTCCTCCTCTTGTCAATTCCCTTAACCTTGCCCACGCCTCTACAAAGAATCCTTTAATTAAGCCCCTGTTTGAGTATGATATTTGTTTTCTGTCAGAACTCTGAGTGATAGAGAGGTGGGAAAAACCATCACTTTGTATCAGACAGCCTTGAATTTGTACACCAGTCCCAACTATGAATAGTCGTGTGACTCTGTGTAAGTTTCTTTATCTCATTGACTCTCAGCTTCCCTATTTCCTTTGATTTTTTTTAATGTGAAAATATACGTCTTTTTGAATTTTTAAATTCAATTAACCAACATATAGTACATCATTAGTATCAGATGTAGGGTTCAGTAATTATCAGTTGTATATAACACCCAATGCTCATCGCATCATGTGCCCTCCTTAATAGCCGTCACCCAGTTACCCCAACTCCCCACCCACTCAACTGCCCCATTTATAAAGTAGGGATAATGACACTTGTCTCACAGGGTTGCTGAGATTAAATAAGGTAATATATAGTATCTGGCAAATGGCAGGTGTTCCACAGTGGTATTACAGAACATAATGGATGTAGTCATTGGTTTACTGTACTCTTAGAGATACAAAGCTTAAGCCCAACTCTGTCATGAGAAAGTTTTAGGTGCCACAGCAATTTCAAAGAATAGATTGAGGTTCTGACAGTTCCCTCTCAGTGGGCAGAATTCTAAGATGGTCCCCAACTTTCAGCCCCCAGATATTCAATCTAACGCTAATATAGGTATTACTCTGAAGGGATTTTGCAGATGTAAATTACCGTTCCACATCAATTGACCCTAAGATAAGGAGATCATCCAAATGGGTCTTACCAATCATATTATGCTTTAAAGTCAGAGCTTTCTCCGGCTGGTCACAGAAGGGGAAAGCAGAGAGATGTGCTTTTGCTGGCCCAGAGGAAAGAAAACCGTCTTGGTTGGGAACTGTCCATGGGGGCCCCAGGCCCTGCATTCAGCCAGTAGGAGCTAAGAGTGGTCCCCAGCCAACAGCGAGCAGGAAAATGGGGACCTCAGTCTATAACCACAAGGAGATGGATTCTGTGAACGAGAGGACCTCGGGCCAGGTGAGAAAGACAGCCTCAGCTGACACTGATTTTAGCCCAGTGGATCCTGTTCTACAGAAATTAGGAACTAACAAATTTGTGTTGTCTGAAACCACTGTGTGGTAAATTGTTTCACAGCAATAGAAAACGAATTCATCCCCAACCACTCTGCCAGCAAATTCCTCTCCTGACTATAAAGAAAATGCATTCTGGTCCCATCTCAGTCACTGAATCCGTGGGCTCGCCCATCAGCGAATGACACATGCTTCCTCTATGCTTCCAGCTCACTTATCTTGAACGTTCACCCTCCAGGAGCAAGATTTCAAACAACGTTAAATAATAACAACCACACATCAAGCTTCTACCCATGCTGGGAAACAAAATCATCTGCACAGCTATTGGCCAAAGGGATAAACAAGTAGGGAGAAACAACACAGAAGAGGAGTTTCTGACTTGAAGGGAAATTTTTAGTAGGCTCACTTAATTTTCAAACTGATGATGGGGGATTTTGGAAAGTTTCACAGTTAAAGATAGGAAAAGGAAGACTTAGCAAAAGGGGAACATATTGGCACATACGTTCTTGTCTGTGCCACCTGTTTCTTTAGGCTACTACGCTTTCTCTTTCTCAGGGGGCCAGAGAGCAAACACCAATACTCTTAAAGAAGACCGTCAAGTGAAATAAAACACATAGAGAACCTTGTTTAGGAAATAGAGGCATGCCTGAAAAAAAACTAACTTTAAATAATGATCATGGTAAAACAGAGCAGATATTAGCCCTAAGAATCAAGTGTACTATTTAAGGAACTTTTTGAAGTCTGTATTTTTAAGGGATTATAGAGTATAAGGGAAGAATCTAATTTTGGTGGCACATGTAAACCCATTTAATTTATCCCTTATGTATGGTTTTTTTCTCTTCTCTTCTTACAGTAAGGCACATACTTGAAAATGTGTGCTTCAGGTAGATTTTCAGGATTTGGATAATTGTTTTAAACATTTTGTTAACATTTAAGGAAATCTAAATTCCTTTCTGAGTCCTTACTGTTTCTCTGTTGTTCTAGGGAATCATATGAATAACTGAGCTTTGCAATACAGTTCTAAGGTCTTTGTTCTGTCATGGGGCTAATTATTACCATAGGTCATTATAAGATAAGAAGCCACAAATACATTAGTAATGGCAGAGATCTAAGCAGCTAATATAGCTTACATGCTTGAATGGGGATATATTCTTGCAAAGATAACTTTACATTTCAGTAATTAAGTGTGTCATATTAATTGCATGGCCCTTTCACAAAACCTCTCACACACACACAAAAACCCACCAAGAACTTTTCCTCTTGATCTCAGATTAGAACTGATTGCATAATTACATTACCTGGATAATTAAATACAAAATTAGTAGTCTTAGAACTGTATAATATTGTGGTTTCATTTTCTAATAGAATTACCGTGTCTTTGGTATAGAATTCTTGCTAAGCAATGGAGATCTAATTAGTTAGTGACATGACATTAACTCCTTGGGGACCCTTCCTCGGAGAAAAGGTGCAGTTTAGAAATGGTTCAGGGGACTTCTTTCTCATTTCATTACTGGGTTCCAAGTCACAGGAATTAGATATGTGAGAGATCTATTAGGCTTTCTTCTCTCTTATGCAGGGAGCGGGAGAAGAATGTTCATCAGGGATTGTACTTCTGGGTTCGGTTAGGCCCAATTTAGATAAGAAAGAACCACCTTTAGAAGTAACACGTTGTTGGGATGTGTCCTTCCACTGGCCCCTGAATGATACATCATTACTGACATCTCACAGATCCTATAATGATGAGGACACACTTGTTTGCCAAGGTACAGGGTGAGAACATGGCTGTGTTTCTGACAGACTGATAATTACTTTATGTAGAAAATGAGTTTAGGCAGAATGAACACAGGAATATCCTCATGGGAGGTGTACCTTCAATAACCTGGAAAATTGGAAAAATTGAAGGCCATCATTTTTTGGTTTGATAAACACATCCTAAAGCTACTTCTGCAAGTCAGAGCCCAAATAGCTTCATAGTTGTTTAAACTTACACCAGCTTCAACTTTCTGAAAGGTTTTCAGTCAGGGTATGCAAAGAAAGATGAGCCATTGCCTTCACTAGCGGGAATGATGAGGTAGAGCATGTTTTCCATGTTTGCTGTCTGTGTCACTTTGTGTTTCTGGGTCATACTTCTGTGGCCATCTGGAAGTCAGCTGGGTCGCTCTGCTGAACTTGGTTGGGCTTGCTCCCCTGTGTGCGGTTATATAGGCTGTAAGTTGATGTAGGCTGGTGTGACTGGGGTGACTCAGTCCTTGTCCAGTGTCTGGCACTTTCCCATGGTGTTGCCAGAAGTGCAAAGGAAAGCCAGCACGATACTTAAGTCCAGGTCAAGCCCCTGCTTGCATCCTATCTTCTAAGTGACAGTAACCAAGGCAAGCCATATGGCTAAGCCCAGTGTCATGGTACAGGGCATTAATGTAAGGCTATCCCGCTCATGCTGGAGGGCAAAGACAGGTGACAAAGGGCATGGATAGCGAGGAATAAAAAAATTGGGGCCATCATTACTATTTACCATGTAGTTCCCTCAGTAACTATGAGACTTCTCTTTGGTTTAATCTGGAAAAGATACCCTCTTTATTATTAAACTGTTTAGATGACTTCAATCCTGGAGTAGGTTTAGAAATGAGCCATTAAATGGCACATTGTAGAAAAAAGTATGTAGTGCCTTCATTATCCCTGCGTCCTTCAGTCATTATTGAAATTGCTAATTAGAAAGATTAATCTTGGATGCAATTGGTATCTTACTTCTCAATCTTGATTAATCAGAAGGTTTATTCCTTGGGTATAACTGTCTTAGACTTCTCAGGCTGCTATAACAAAATGCCATGGATTGAGTGGCTTAACAACAGGAATTTACCTCTCACAGTTCCGGAGGCTGGGAAGACCAGGATCAGGGTGCCAGTGATGGCGTCCTCCAGTGAGGACTCTCTTCCTAGCTCAGAGATGCTGCTTACTCGCTGTGGCCTCTCCTGGGAGAGAGAGAGAGAGAAAAAAAAAACTTCTTTCCAGTGTCTCTTCTAATAAGGATGCAAATCCCATCATGAGAGCCCCAGCCTCATGACTTCATCTAACCCTTATCACCTCCCCGAGACACCATCTCCCAACAGCCTCACCTCAAGGGTTAAGGTTTCAAAATAAGAATTTGGAGGGGGTGGGGCATAGTTCGGTACTCAGCAATAGCTTTCACCCAAAAAGAGTCTTCCCGGTGTGAGGAAGCTCCCGAGAGCTCTGTCTTTATTGCTTTTAAGTGAGCTGTGGATTGTAATGGAAATGGGGAGAGGGGTGAATTGGGATAGGAGTAGTGAACAATTTAGGAAGGCACAGACTTCACATTGCTCACTCCATGGTACAGCACTCATCTTGAGGTGAGTTACATCATCTAAGATTTGGCCAGATAAACACTGCCTTTCCCTATGACCCCAGGGAGATCACACTATGGGTGGTGGTGGTGATGTTAGGGGAGGCAACAGGCAGTGAGTGTCTTCACATTTCCAAGAAGACCCCAAACATCCTTAGTTTACAACTGCATCAGAAAAATGAAACATAACATAGTTAATACTGTAATTATAAAGATTAAGATAACAATGTTCTTGTATTTTCATTTGATGATAGAGTAAAAGAAGTATTTTTATTTTATAAATTAAGTGTGCATTTCTTTTTATTAGCCTAGCAAATTTGAATAATCACTTTTTAAGTTGGCCTTTGAATAAACTTGTTTAATAAATTAAATATCTTAGAATACTTTCAATTATATTTATTAAATTATGTACTTGATTTTCTTTTATTTATTTATTTTAAAGATTTATTTATTTATTTGAGAGAGAAAGAGTGAGAGAGACAGAGCACACAGAGGGAGGAGGATCAGAGGGAGAAGCAGACTCCCCCTGGAGCAGGGAGCCTGCCTTGGGGCTTTATCCCAGGACCCTGAGATCATGACCTGAGCCAAAGGCAGATGCTCAACTGACTGAGCCATCCAGGGGACCCCCTGATTTCCATTCAAGGTCCTTTAATTGTTTGATTGAGCAATCTTCCCAAGTACTCATATTACTTTTATAAATCCAATAAGTGAAATTCATATATGGTAATTTTTTT
>ML109324.1:25556-37339 GCA_003697995.1 Taxidea taxus jeffersonii | reverse complement strand
TGCTGCTGGCCATCCCAGCTCCTGTGGCTACTGTCCTCTCTTCTCACTACTTCTCATGTGTGAGCTCGGCCCCACTTCCTCCAGTGCCCAAAGCATGCCTTACACAAGACGGTTGCTGAAGTTAACAGATTTCTACTGAAAGGCCGAGAGGACTGAGGGCAATTCTGGAATAGTAGGAAAACACTGTAAATCAAATACTGGACACAATTTTTCTTCAGGACTATTCTCTTTATGGAAGGTTCTGCCTTTGCATTATTAGAATCTGCTCTCTTTTGGAATCTGACCCGTCTTCCCCTAAATTTCCCTAAGTCCCTCAGAGGTCACAGGCTTCCTCCCTCTAGAGAAGCTACGAGAAAGCTGTTTGTTGTACTTGATGACACAGACCATTTTATTTATCTTCATTTTTAACTTCCCTTTGGGTTCAGGCACAGGGAACTTTGCCTTTCACAACCAGAAAGCACGCAGTGATGCCTCTCATCATGGCCCTCTAAGACAGGAGTATTGATCGTTCCCTGCCCCACTTTAAATATAAAAAGTTCATTTCCCTTATATTTGAAGCTGAATTTTTATTTTTTTAATTTTTTAAATTTTTTTTTTTAAAGATTTTATTTATTTATTTGACAGAGAGGGAGGGAGAGATCACAAGTAGGCAGAGAGACAGGCAGAGAGAGAGCGGGGAAGCAGGTTCCCTTCAGAGCAGAGAACCCGATGCGGGGCTCGATCCAAGGATCCTGGGATCATGACCCGAGTCGAAGGCAGAGGCCCAACCCACTGAGCCACCCAGGTGTCCCAGATTAGCAGGTTTCCAGGTTTCCAGTTTTCAGCAGAGCTCAGACCTTTTGGGTTTGCATTTTTAACTCTTAGCAAACTGGCCCTTCACATTCTGGATAAAGTAGTAAAGTAATTCTGGACGGAGGGTCTTTTCTCTTTGTTTTCCCTCCCCACGCGCACGCACCCCGCCCCTTTCTGCTGCCCACACAACCATTGTTTCCTCTGATACTAAGACTGTCTCAGTTCCGTGCTTGGGCCAGAGCATTGGCAATTTTAAACCCACCTAGACTTTGGGCATCTTGAAAAACAAGCCACGTTGGTGTTTCGTGGAAACTCACTTTTTGGTCTCTGATGTTTGCCGAAAACTGTGGCCTCTGACCTGCGTTATCAATTAACCTTTGGTTGCTTGCCTTCTCTCTCTTTGAGAAGCAGATCGTTGTCAACGTATAATTTTCAGAAGGTCAAAAACATGACCATTACATGAAAGAAAATGAGCACACACTGAAGATTTTCTTATCTCCTTAATGAAGGACCAAAACTGTTTCAAAGGAATAGAGAAGAATTAGATTTGTATTTGTCATCCCTGAAAGAAGCCACACTGGAATAAATGACTGAATTACGCACAAAATTGGCTCGTATTATGCAGGGCAATAAAACGGAGCCCTTTGGGTTGTTATTTCTATTTACCAAGTAGAAATAATTTCTTTGTGGGCAAAATCCATTTGTCTTGCTATCGCACAGGAATCATTTGCATTGCTTTTCATTTCCTACAAGTTAATATATACAAATTAATAACAAATAACAGGTCCAACGAAGGTGCACAGCACACCTCTAGAGAATTAAGTGATCTTAGGTGGGCCCATCCGATGTGGTCCAATGCGACATAGGGTAGGCAGTCGTCCTTGTTCCTAGTCCCAAGTTTTGCATATGTTTTGTCCTTACCACTAGAAAACAGCTGTATTTCCCTCTCACCTTCTCTAGGTAGATCAATCATTTAAAAATTCTTTGCTCAACAACAGTTTCAATGATAAAGTCCATTATTTTAGAGAACAGTATACCTCACACGGTTCTGAGTTGTAAGTCCTCCCTAAACCACGCCCCCCACCCCACCCCCCTGCCCAGAAATGCTCTTCTATTTAGAATACTCTATGAATGGCTCAGGTGCTTTTACCTTATCCCCTAGAACAAGTTACTTATATACATGCAGAAAATCGAAGAGCACCTGCCACGGTTTCTGCCACAGGACACCTAGCATGCCTGGAAACTGCGCTGAAGGGACACAATTAAATTTTCATTCAAGATATAAAGACTTGGTAAATTATTTGCTCTCCATTAACTTTGACCTATTAAACTCAAATTGGAAAATCTTAAGAAGAATTGAAAACAACAGTTTTTTCTAGATTGTGGGCATGATTTTAAATACATCACAGGGAGAAAAGTATAAAATGTATCTCTTCTGAATCCTTATCTTTGCACAGTCAGAGGCTCCCCAGGGAGCAAATGCACAGTCCTGGAAGGGGGAATGACTTCTGTGGTTGCGCGTTTGAGTTGTGCTCGTGTGTACTGACAGCCGGGTTCTTCCCAGCCCACCTGTGGAGACACCACCGGAGGCTACGAAAGGGGTGCTTCCAGAAATGTCTACTTGCTAGCTCTGCAGGAAGAAACCTGTTCCCAGCTAAGGTAACACATGCAAGAGTTAGCTGGGCTTTGGAAACATTTATATAACAAACAGCTTAGATGTCCATCTGCCGCCTCCCAGCCTCTGTGCTGGAGTTCCAAATTCCAGCTCTAATCCCACAGAATTCCCACCACTCTCCTTTGGCTGAGCTATTGCGAAAATTCTTTCTGCATCTGCTGGGGAGCCTGGCTGCAATCAGGTCAGAGTCGCAGTGACCAAGTTGAGCTACCCCACATCCAAAACTTAGTATCTACAGTCTCTGAGGGTCATTAGAGTGAGAACACTTTGAAATCTACTGATCATCCTTAAACCTAAATGTTGATTAGGCTGTAATAAACCCCATGTTGCCAGAGGACTATGCATCAGGCCAATAATCAGCAGAATTTATCAAGTTAAATTTATTCTCCCTTTATTTCCCTTGCTTATTCTTGTTGGGAAACAATATGGAAAAATCGGCCAAAGGTTGATGGAGAAATAAGTTATCTGAGTTTTACAAAATCACACGTTTATTTATGTAATTTGGGCCACACTGGCATCATACAGGAAACACTGCTTATATTTTTTACATTTTTAAAAATGGGGGGAAAATATACATTACCTGAAAGTTACAATCTTAACCATTTTTAGGCATAGAATTCAGTGGCATTAAGTACATTCACCATGATGTGTAACAATCACCATTGTCCATTTCTACATTTTCATCATCCAAAACAGAAACTGTGCCTATCAAACAGAAACCCCTCATTCCTCCCTCCTCTAGCCCCTGATAACCACCACCCTCCCCTTTTTGTCTCCATGACTGTACTATTCTAGGTCCCTCATACAAAAGGAATAACACAATAGTTGTCCTTTTGTATCTGGCATATTTCACTTAGCATAACGTTTTCAAGTTTAGACACTGCTTCTTTTTTTTTTTTTTTAGATTTTATTTGTTTATTTGACAGAGAGAGTGAGCCCAGGCAGAGAGAGTGGCAGGTAGAGGCAGAGGGAGAAGCAGGCTCCCCGCCGAGCAAGGAACCCGATGTGGGACTCGATCCCAGGACGCTGGGACCATGACCTGAGCCAAAGGCAGCTGCTTAACCAACTGAGCCACCCAGGCGTCCCAAGACACTGCTTCATTTTTAAACAAAGTTACTTTTGATCCTTCATTTGTCTCCTATAGAGAGAATGACTTATTAGTGTCTTGTAATATGATTTAATATATCTCAAACTCAAAATCCCCAGTTTTGCCTTACAAAACAGCTGACAGTTGGGGTCCAATTACTTTTTTTCCCCCCTTTCAAGCTGGATATTGGCTCTGTAAAAATATCAGCGGGGGAAAGAGAACAGGAAAAAAATCTTCCCTAACTGATTAATCTTGGCTGCAAGTTTGACTTAACATTCAGTAATGAAATGACATCTACTCCTTGTACCTAGACTGAAAAAAATCAACCAGTTTGCTGTTCATTACTCTTTCTTGTGAGCCACAGAGAGATGGGACCATGACGGATGCCACTTGTTAGATGATAATGGCATGCGATCGGTGTCCAACAGACCCAGGTGAAACACTTGCAAGCACAAGAAAAATATGCCCAGATGGTCTTCTTCATTTCTCAAACTAAAAAAGCCAATCGCCTTTCCACTCTGTGCCCAGAATGCTGCCTTTTCTCGATAGAGGCTCAAGCACTGATTTCCATGCCCAGTGAATGGGTGTGTTTTTACCAGCCAATCCGGGCTTCTTTCATCCCAGCTCCCTCCCTGCTCATCACGAGGGGCTTCAATACTGGATCCGGATGGGGGAAGGAATGAACCGAGAGAACAGCGTAATGGGAAATTGAGATCAACTGTGATGGCGCAGTAACCACCAACCTAGTTCCTCCCAGCTGTACTCCAATTACAATCAGTAGCTCCCAGGTGTGCAGCAAAACAACTATCACAGAAAGTAAATTCTTCTTTAGGATAAGCTGCTCGTGCACAGTTTCAGTTGGATCCAAACTCATGCCATCAAATGAAAGCCTCAAATTATGTGAAGTTTAAAACACAAACACATGCGAGTACACATGCAAGACCAAAATGAGATACAGTGAAGAGAATAAATTAGCACCAGCTGCAGCCCAATTAAGCAAAGGCTTCCACAAGGGAAAGCTTACTTATAATTTACCTAAACAAACCCTCTTCCTTTTTGTTGCAATTTGCTGCTTATTAATTTTTCTTATTAAAATGACTACAAAAAGCCACCAAGAGCATTGTTATCACATCAGTAAAAAAAAGTTTCTTCCAACCAAGAGGACACTTTGGAGGGGTATTTTTAGCCAAATATGTGCCTTTGGCACATTTAAAAATACTTAAATTTAAAAAAAACTCCAAGTTGCATATAGTTAAGAAAGCCAAAGTTTATAATAAAAACAGTAATTTCCAGTTCCATCCCATCTTGTCTCCTCAGAGACCACAGCTTTCAAATCTTTCTGCCGTTTCTTGTTTTTTGTCTCTATATTTCTAGATAATATGCTTCTGCTGTGATTTCTGGATTTTTTTTATTTTATCTGTCGACTTTCTATATGGTGAAGATTTTGTTGCCTTTCATTATGAGTCCTACCACTTCTAACCTCCCTTCTATCCCCCAGTCTCCCAATTTAATTATATTAAGGAGAGGGAGGAGAAGAGGGTAAGGAAAGTCTGAGGTCTTGGTCTGTGGCCTACTATGAAATGCATCTGGACAGGCAAAGAAGAAAAGAAAATAAGAGCAACCTCTTACCCAGTGCTTGCTTTGCACTGACAAGATTCCAGGCACCTTACGTATATTAATTCACTGAACCCTCACAGCAATCCCACAAAGTAGGTACCAGGATTGTCCCCATTTTAAGATGAGAAAACTAAGGCAGACAGTTTAAGTAACAAAGAGAAGTTACAAGTCATCCACAGTCTCTAAACTAGATCCCACATCACAGATGTGACAGCTCTTTGAAAAACTGGAAGCAGAAGAGATAATGTCAAATCTGATGACACCTGGCCGCTGTCAGATCCACACGTACAGCCCGGAACCAGAGTAAGAAGGACACGCAAAGGCTAATCAAGGCTTTGTGGAGGAATGATGTGTATGCAGTTTGCAGGGGTTCCTCTTTAAGTTAAAGGGGGTAAATTTTGGTACCAAAATGAATATTTATTTAGCATAACAAAAGAAATCAAAACAAATTAAAAATCTAAGATAGTGATAAATCCCACAAACATTACGACATGCAGAAAAACCACATCATATATTCATTAACAGCCTGATGTGCCTCTCTAGTCCTTCCCCTCCTCATTTTAGCTGCATGCTCTTTGATTGCCTTTTCATATACCAACAATGTTGTAATATCATTTGCTAAAGAGAGCCCACAGCGAATGTATTCTTTCGTCTACCATGACTGATTAAAAATGTGTTTTTAATATTAATTGTGTAGGACTTTATTTTAGTCTTACAACTTATGGTTGAAAATACGTGAATCTTAGGATATTGTCCAACTTACAACTTGTGGTTGAAAATATGTGAATCTTAGGATATTGTCCAACTTGAGGAAATTTCTAGTATATAGATCTCTCATCATGGGCTGATCAGGGCATTTCCGGAGTCAGGTAATAGGAGTCAGGAGAATAGGTAAGCGTTGTGACAGGCTTACCTATTCTTTGAATTGATGACATTCATAAACCAGTGACTAGAGAGGGACCTGGTGTGTGGCACCCTCTGGCTTGCTCCCTCTGAGGGTGTAGACCCCAAAGCCATAAGCCCCTGCCACCTCCTGCCCAGGCCGCTTTGGCCGTCACCTCCCAGCCTTGATGTTGCCACTCAGTTTCAAGCGACAATGTCTGTTGCTTTTCCAGGAGGTAGGAGGACTAGATTGCCCCAAGAGCTGTTCAGAGGTCATCTCCTAGGCTGAAGATGGGAGGGCATTGACACAACGGCCCCGTGATCCAGGCCAATCCTGGCAGCCCGCACAGCAGCTTCGGAGGGACAGGAGGCTCAAGCATCCCAGCAGGCTTGATGGGAAAGACTGGGCCAAATACAGTAATGGGAAGACTAGCTAGACTCTGCATGAGTGGAAAGGTAAGTGTCCATTTCATCCTTCAAATCAGACCCCTGAGACATCCCACCCAAGCAAAGTCATAAATCTTCATTTGAACGACTGTGATTATAAAGCCGTGCATGGGATGAGCTATTGGACTAGCGGACAGGAGATGGGGTTTTGCTGCCTGTTCTCGGCCACAGTGAACAACCTTTTCACAACCCACCCACCCCCACCCTGGAGTTCCTCACTCTAAATGGGAAAGCTGGAATGGATCACCAGCTTGGCCCCTTTTCAGGACTCTGGGCTAGCCACACAAGAGTGGGACTTGGAATCCCTACATCTCATTTCCCAAACCAAACAGACAGACAGCTGCGTGGGAACCCAGTTCTGGCCACATTTACTAGGTTCATCTCAGAGCAGCAGGGGTCCTGTGCCAGCCTGGGAATGTAAATGGAAATCCAAAAGAGGGCACCATAAACCACTCTATAAGAACAGAATCATTCCCACTGTCATCGCGGAGTTTCAGAAGTTGTATGGATTCATGAAAACTTGGTGTTCGAAGAGTTAAATAGAAAAGACACAAGCACCTTCTTCTAGCTGAAGGCTTGCAGAATGCATCTCCAAGGATAGAGGTAAAAAGAAATATCATCTCCCAAGTAGAGCATCCAAATGCTTTTCTCCTCCTCCTTTTCCTCCTTCTCATTCATGTATCATAAAAGATGTCATTTTCTGATTTGTGTTCATGTAAACATCTTTTTTTTTTTTTTAAGATTTTTATTTATTTATTTGTCAGATAGAGAGAGAGCGCGGGAGCGAGCACAGGCAGACAGAGTGGCAGGCAGAGGGAGAAGCAGGCTCACTGCTGAGCAAGGAGCCCGATGTGGGACTTGATCCCAGGACGCTGGGATCATGACCTGAGCTGAAGGCAGCTGCTTAACCAACTGAGCCACCCAGGCGTCCCTCATGTAAACATCTTAAAACAACTTGTGGATTTTTCTAGTTAAAATTGTAGGAAATAAGCTAGTGGGCTACTCCTTCTCCGATCCATGGAAAAAATACGTCTTAATCACGTGGAGTGGCATCGCATCCCATAAGCAGTAAGAGAAAAAAACAAACAAACAACCTTTCCCCAATTTCAGCCACTGGTGTGCAAATCGGTTTAGAACATCCTGCTTTTCAAGAATAACATCATAAGATCTCTGATGTCAGTTGTTCTTAAGAACAAGTGTCAGCGCTTTTTTTTTCTGATCAGTATTTTTTTTTTTTTTACTTATTTTAAGGATCATTGTTGTTATCTCTGATAATAAAAGTAACACATGGCTGTAATGAAAGTTATGAAGTACCTGCATAAAACAGTAAAAGTCCCTGTAACCTCAGAGATAAACACTGCTTGCTTTATATTCATCCAGATATTTTTTCAGTGCATGCTATTATAGATCTTTATAGTACATATAAATTGAAATGAGAACATGCATAATGCTGTTTCTGCTTTGCCTTTTTTCTTTTTAAACTTGGCTCTCAGTAGTGGATGTCTATCTATGTCAGTATGTGGAGAGCTGCTTCTCTCTTTTCCATCCCACTCCAGTGTCCCCTTGTATGGAATTATCATGATTGTTTAATCTGATCTTGATAAGCGTTTGGATTGTTTCCAGTGCTCCTGAATAGAAACAGTAAAACATAAAGTTCTTGTATAATAATCTGTGTGCACACCTGCAAGTGTTTCTCCAAGAGAAACTCCTAGAAGGGAAGTCGCAGGGTCAGGGACTATGCATATCTTAATTTGAACACATACTGCCAAACTGTCATCTGAAATGACTGAGCCAGTTTGTACCCACCACGACAACTGAATAAATTAGCCTGCCTTTTTCTCTAACATTTGTACTCCCAAGGTTTTTTGTTTTTTGTTTTTTTTTCCCAGATGGGGGTAGGGGCAGAGGGAGAGGGAGAGAGACACTCTTTAGCAGGCTCCACGCCGAGTACGGAGTCCGCTGCGGGGCTCCATCTCACGACCTTGAGATCACCACCTGAGCTGAAATAAGAAGTCTCATGCTTAACCAACTGAGCCACCTAGGAGCCCCCAAACTTTTAAAAGCCTTACCAATCTGATAAACAGCAAAAAAGAGATGTCTTGTTTAAATTTCTCACATTTGGATTTATTGTAATATAAAATATAAAGACATTATGTATGGAATCACTAATGATAAACCACTTAATAGTAAACAATGATGAAAAAATTTAGTTCAGAATTTTTTAAAAAGATTTATTTATTTATTTGAGAGAGAGAGAATGCATGAGTGTGGGGAAGGGTAGAAGGAGAGAACTTCAAGCAGACTCCCTGCTGAGCAGGGACCTCTAGGCATGGGGTTGGATCTCACCCCCCCCTCAGCTCATAACCTGAACCAAAACCAAGAGTCCAAAGCTTAACCAGCTGAGCCACCCATGCGCCCCAGTTAGGTACTTTCTTAAGCTTTCTCTATGTTTCTGCACCAAAATTAATAAATCATCAAATAAAAGTGCAGGTGACTGAGGGGACAGTTTCCTATTGGGAGTAGCTGGGGTCCACTTCATTCTTCCAGGCTTAGGGAGTTCCAGAGTCATTGACGTGCCCGGGGTCCTCCCTCCTTCCTGTCCCACACTAATCTTTATGAGCCCACACATTAGGATTAAAATGAGAGCTACTCACAGAGAGCCAGGCTGGGCAAAGAGGCTACAAGAACATTGCAACAAGAGCATGAAGGGAAAGTGTCTCTCTGATTCCTTTCTTCAAAAAAAAAGAGAGCCCTAAATTCCACATCTGCCTCTTTCCCTGAGGAAACAAAGGTGGTCTTTATAAAATGTGACTGGTTCGGAGGGCAAATGGTCTTTCTACTGTGCAACCAGAGCTATTAACGGGATGACAACAGCCTTTGTCTTGGAAACGGGGTTCTCTTTGAAAAGGGGCCTCCTTGGTTTGTTTCCTTGTGTTTTTCTCCAGTTGAAAAAGAAATGCATGAGCAGGATAAAATAAAGTTCAAGCAGTATGAGAAGACCTAATGAAAAGGGAGCTTCTCTCGAGGTCCAGACCTCCAGTCTTGATACACCTGTTAATAATTCCTGGTGTATCCTTCTGGTAATTTCCTATGCGCACAACATATCTATATTCATAAACGGAAGCCTACTGTGCACACTACGGTGTACCTTCCCTTTTTTTCAGCTAACATACTATGTGGATTATTTCATATGCAGATGTACCTCATTCTTCTTAACACCTATACAGTGTCTGATGGTGGCTACACTCTACTCCATCTGTGTTCTACTGAAGAGGACCAAGGTCACACCCATGGTTTGGGTATGATATAGTCGCACGGTCCTTTATGCTAGTACATGTGCAGAATCCACTCCTAGAATGGAGTGGCTGTCATAGTATTTTTGCATTTTTAATCTGGCTAGATAGTCCATAATTGCTTTCTAAAAAAGTTGTACCATTTCACACTTCCACCAACAGTATATGGAGGGACTTTTCCTCATTTGCTCAGAAGAAGTTCTTTTCAGATTATCAATCCCACACGTACGACACAAAATAAAACTGTCCCAAGGAAGTGGATTTGTAAATGAAAGACCCAAATTACATAAATCAGAAACCTTCAAAGTAGTCAACTCAGGTCCATTGACATGAATCTCTCTTTATGATGACTTTGTGTGTCTGTTCACTCTGAGGTCTTTGTGAACCACACCAGCTTGACAATTTTACCCATAAATCACTGTCTCTGAAAGAGATGATGGTTTCGACACCACATAAGCGCTCATACTGAAAAAACTTTCTAGCACATTCTCCCATTCTTTTTTTTTTTTTAAGATTTTATTTATTTATTTGACAGAGAGAGATCACAAGTAGGCAGAGAGGCAGGCAGAGAGAGAGAGAGAGGAGGAGGAAGCAGGCTCCCTGCTGAGCAAAGAGCCCGATTTGGGACTCGATCCCAGGACCCTGAGATCATGACCCGAGTTGAAGGCAGAGGCTTAACACACTGAGCCACCCAGGCGCCCCACATTCTTCCATTCTGAAGTTTGAGTTTACCCCTTTTCCCAAGTTATTACCAGGATAATTTTCCAGTGCCCCCAAATAACCTCTGCTCTGAGCCTACTGGTTACAGAAAGAGGAGGTGACCACATTCACTGTTATTAATGATTAATAATAATTCTGCCTTCAGGTCACATGGAACTTTTCTGCCCAAGTGCTCTTAACATTTTCATATACGTTAGGTTGGGGAGGTGTGGTTGAAATCTGTGGAGACGCATGCAGGAGCCATTTTGAGGTCTTCTACAGAGGCACAAAGACCTGTGTCAAGGGCCCAGAATAAATCAAGATGGATCCAAGGAAAGTAGGTACCAGACTTCCAAGAAATTCAGTAAGTGATGTTACTTGTTTCAGTCTCTTTTGGATTTCCTCAGAATCTGAAGGTGATCTTTAAAAAGGCAGTGTCAGAGCACTGAGATGCCAGACCTCCTTCCAGGATGAGCGTTGTTAGCAGAGATCCCCTGCTCTCATCTGATCTCCCTAGATCTAGATCTTGAGGGTTACAGGTTCCCAGACTCTTAAAACCTGTGGAAAAAGGGCCGACAATGTCACAAAGTGTTGTGAGGATAGTTAGGGAGGGAGAGCAGGAGTCAGTGGGAAGAACACGATGGGCAGTTTGGTGGCACCTGCTGCCAGGTGATCAGTGTGTTAAAATAGGCTCTCATAAGCATTTTCGGAGGCAAATTTACATTAGGATTCATTAGCAGTCACAAGGGCCCATTCAGGTAGAGCAGCACTTTGGCTGAGAAACCCCACAGATCTGAAAGGGACTGTATGGCTTGTATAGGGCTTAGTCAATTGGGTGGGGATTGACATAGACTGAGAGATTTGATTTTGGGTTCCAGATCTGCTGCTGTTCTAAGTTCTCTAGTCCCAGAATGTCCAAGGATGAGCCTCACCAGGGCTGAGCCCAGCTCTGAATCCACTGTGCCCCTGAGGCACCTTCCCAAGTGCAGCCAGCCCCTGGCTTAGGAGCCCCATTAAGTAGATTCTGAGGTTTTCATACTGCTCAAGGCTCCCCAGCCCACAACAGCATGATGTCTTCTATACCAATCAGGGCAGAGCTGGAACACCCCCAGGCCTCCAAGAGAAGGCCTGGGGGTAGGAAGAGGAAGGAAGAAGAAAGTTAACTACTGTTATTATACCTCCATTCTGTGCCTTGAGCTATGTGTAACTTCCTTAGTTCCCTAAAAGGGGAACTTGAGGATCAGAGATGTTAGGTAAATTGCCCAGAGTTACAGAGCACTTTAAGTCTATA
>ML109324.1:11956-25156 GCA_003697995.1 Taxidea taxus jeffersonii | reverse complement strand
AGACATCTGTTGATTTGCATCCCTTCCTTCTTCTCAAGTAACAGCAGCATCTCTTCCAGGTTTAAATGGGACACCCTCCTAGACACCCCCACCAGCCCCATCCCCACCAGGGGTGAATGCATGACTTAGAATTGGTCAATCAGAAACCTCACCAAGACCTATATTGTACCCTTTAGAAAGAGACTGTTTCCTTCCTCCACCCATCCTTAGTGCTGAGGATCACATGAGTCTAGAGATGCTGAGGAAGAGTTTTCAGAGTGAGGCCACAGAGAACTAGAGTGGAAAGAGAGAACACAGATTTCCAATAATGCCTTTTGACTGCCTGGATATTGCTGTGTCTGAAAGCAAAGCAACTCCCCGGATTTTTTAGTTACTTTAGCCAACATAGCCTTTGCTTATACTATTTTGATGAATGCAGTAAAAAGCTTGACTTTGAACCCAGCATTGCCTGACTCTAAAACTGACGTTCTTTCCATGAAACAGAACAGCTTCCCCAGATACAGCACTCACTGAGCCAGCATTTCATCAGGCCAACATTTACCCTCTAGCTGCATGCTTCAGGCTGGAGAACAAGTCCCAGGTAGTCCTGGGCTTGAGGACATTTCTAGTATTGGTCCATTGAAAAAGTCACCCCTCTCAACACACAAACACACACACACACACACACACACACACACACACATTCCTCTGGAGGTTGATGGCTGAAAAGAACTTCCCTTAGTGTGTCTGGTCCCCAGTCATATTCTGGGGTCTTGGGCTGTGTTGTGACCTACCACAGTCATGGTTATATGGGCCCCTTAGAGGTTCCAACCAAGATCTCTCCAATCATACACACATGCAGGGACACCAAACATTCCTATGAGGGTGGAGGGGCACCAGCTATTATCACAGAGTTCCTGGGAAAACATTGCTGGAAGATTGTCTTAGTCTAGGATGCCATAAGAAAATGCCATAAACCAGATGGATTAAACAACAGACATTTATTTTCTCACAGTTCTGGAGGCTAAAAGTCCTAGGTCAGAGTGCTAGCAAAGTCGGTTTCATCCTGAGGCCTCTTTTCTTGGCTTGTAGATGGCCACCATCTTGCTGTATGTTCACATGATCTCTTCTTGCAAGTGCCAGAGAGAGGGAGAGAGGGAGGAAGGGAGAGCAAGAGAGTGCTCTGATGGTGTCTGTATGGTTATGTTGGGGTTAGGCCTTCAACACATGAATTCTGGAGGAGCTGGACATCAATATCCAGACCCTAACACAGATGCACTGGGAACTTTCAGTCAGGGAAATGTGAAGGAAATGTAGAACAGAATATCCGGAAGTACTTGAAGGCATTTGTAGCTCTTTCTCAGAGCCCAGGTTTAGGCTCTTTGCCATGATCAGAATAGATGTCTTCTAGAGTTTTGCTTCTTTGTTTTCTCATTATAGGACTAAACTCTGGGATTCCTCCTTTGTTTTGGTGGCAGTATATGTCAGGGCTTTCTGGTTTTGAGATAAATCCTCCTGCTAAGGTTGTGGTATCCCAACTGGGAAAACTAAATTAGTTAACTGAAAATGAAAAATAGGAAAATTAAACCAGCAAGTTCTCCAAACATATTGGGCCAATTTAAAACCCAGGTTAACATTGATTTATTGTTTTAATAAGATTCCTGCGTAAGGAAAAATGACTGGTCTGCAGCATAAATAAGGACGGGAATGTGTTTATTTGGCTACAATATGCAGGAGCAACAGGGCAAATGACTCTTTGAGTTTTCTGCATTTTTTTCCCTTATCTTTAAAATTATTGGGCCTTAAAGCATTATTTTTTTTTACTTAAGATGAATGTCCCCAGAATGATGTTAAAGATAGTTAATATTCCGAGTTCTGTCTTCACCAAAAATGACCCATGTTGCGAGAAATCTGACGGGGGCCCAAGGAGGTGCTGGTCCACAGCTCTCTGGCCAGGACACTTCTATGGCTAAAAGAGCTCTGCTTAGAGGAGGTCAAGGGGAGAGACAGCTGGACATGCCCCCAACCCCAGGACCAGCTCAAACTGGGGACAGCCTGCAGCCCAAAGCTGTCACTGCAGTGGGGAAGGTTACAGGAGCCAGTGCTATGCCTCCCTCCTCAAGAAGCAAGTCCACCTCAAGTCTAGAGAGCTTGTCTCCCCCTGGCCTCTCTGCAGAGCTATAGTCACGAATGTGGGGCTCTCCCATTGAACACTCTGAAAGAGGCTGTCATGGGAAGCTACGGGCACTTCCATCTGAGATAAGGCCGGGGTAAAAGTGCCCAAAAGTCACAGCCAAGGTACAGACAGCGGCTAACTTATGGCTTGGACAATCACACGGTCATCCCTGACTCTGACAGCACAGAGGCGGGAGATGTCAGGGTCATTTCCAGGGCCTTGCAAAGAGGGGCAGAGCCAAGCATCCAGTTCCCCAGGCCCTTGGGAAATAACCTGTTAGCAGTAACAAGCTCTATGAAGAAGGCACAGAGCCAAGTGAATTTAACTTTGTTCCCTGTGTTTTATTTCTTGAGCCAAGCTGTGGATACAGGAGTATCTTTTACATTTTTCCATGTCCTTTTTTTTTTGAAGGTCTTGAATATTGGATAATATATTTAAGAAATAAAATTACATTACAAAAAAAAGACGTTAAAGTAGGACAGTTGGGATAGCTTCTGAAATTCAACTTGATTGATGAATTTGAAGGGGGCTGACCATCCAGGGCCTACAGATTTAAGTCTTTCCTCCAGGGTAAAGGAAGTACTATTGAGTCAAAAACCTCAAATATTAACAATAGACCGTTCTGCTCCTTGTTTGGACCCAACAGCATGGGAAAGCTACAACTTTTGTCTTTTTGTAGGTAGAGAGCATTTAATCCCTGCAAAGCTCATTTGCATTCATGTAGTTCTCACACACAGTCCCAGAAAGATGGTGGCCTCTTGCCTTTTTCACTCTGGAGGATGAAATTATGGATACATCAGAGGAGACTGAACACACTCTGGAAAGGGGCGGGAAGGCTAGAATCGGAAACAAAGGCATTTTATTCCACAAACCCTCACTCCCCCTCGACCGGCTTCACAGTCGCACTTAGCAATCCAGTGTGTATCAGATGTTAGATAAAATTAATTGGGAACAGACACTTATCATTATTGATTTGTATTTGATAGGCATTTATAACACGACATTATCAGCAAACAGTAGAAGATAAAGAGGCTGCAGAGTAATGGGGACTGGCAAGGTTTTGTGAAAGGATGGGATCTTTATCATAAGGCACTTGCCCACATTAACAAGTCCATGAAATTGATTACCATGGAAAATGCTTTAGAAGAAAACCCAAGGACATCTTTCAGAATTGCGGAAATGGTTCTCTTTTGGGGAATGTCTATGCATAGGTACATATGTATGTATTTTTAACTGAGCAATTTCTTACTTTGTAGAATAAGGAGGTCTAAGTAAATAAGTGAAGGCCAAAAGACCTTGTTATATGCAGTAAGCTCATATTTCAAATGTCTTAAATGTGGCTACATTCATTGCTTCGTTAAAGGTACTGACTTCAGTGTGATTAGATTGATTAATGTCATACCAGTTAATAAATGAAAATAAAGTGAATATTATTATATGAGAAGAGTTGATTTGGGGGGGGGTTAAAAGGATACAATGGACCTGTTTCATCAATATACTACTCAGGTACCCACCTGGAAGCTGTAGCCCCCACAGTTTATTTTTTATTTATTTATTTTTAAAGATTTTATTTATTTATTTGACAGAGATCACAAGCAGGCAGAGAGTCAGGCAGAGAGAGAGAGATGGAGAAGCAGACTCCCCGCTGAGCAGGAGCCCGATGTGGGGCTCGATCCTAGGACCCTGGGATCATGACCTGAGCCCAAGACAGAGGCTTAACCCACTGAGCCACCCAGGTGCCCCAGCCCCCACAGTTTACAAGAAAACCTACAAAACTATGGTGGGAAGGAAGGACACCAGCTCAGCAGTCGGGTAGATTTGGGTGAATTCGGATACACCCTTCACTAGATGTGTGACTCCAAGCACCAGACTCTTCATCTGTAAGACGAGAGCGGTAACTGTCCACCAGGTGGTGGTTTTGAAGCGGGAATGAAGGCATGTTTGCGAAACTCTGAGCCCATGGGCTGGTACCCAGTAGGCGTGGAAGTCAGAGTTAATTTGCCTTATTATCCCAGGACAAGATGCTTTTATCTAGAAGTTTCTTTCAGGAGAAGAGAGTCTAGGTTTTAATTTGTTGTGGTAAGAGTGAGAGACAATAAAGTAATGGGATTTTATCCATAGTTTCTCCCCATAGGTCTCAAACATTTATGAGCCACTTTGGAGTTCTTGCTTATAAACGGTAGCAGCCAGGATGCAAAGGGGTAGGTTTTCCAGTTGTAAAATATTGAAATACTTTCTTACCCATGGTTAAGTTACCACTACACTGAGTCCCTGTGTGACCACCCAACCATCTTGGAAACCCTCATCCTCCTTGATCCAGCAACCATAGGGCAGGTGGGTTAGAAGATCTTCCAGAGAGTTCTGGCTAGTTGTCCATTTGGATACATTGGAATGTCTCACCAAGCCCCATGGGTTTCTAAATACTTTAGAATCACTGTCTTTTTCTAACCAGTTGTTTCTTCACACACTCCTTCGTCACCAACATATTTGTGGGAAAGCAGAGAACTTGAGGTCACTCTCCCCCGGGGAGGCCCCCTTGGTGGACTAGAGCTGGCTGTCCCCACGGGGGTCTCATCTACTTGGATAGTTTCCCCTCTTAGCTCAAGCTGCTATGGGGTCACTTTTCCCTGCAAGGTCTGTAATATTAACCAAAAGGGTGTTCAATGGCAGTCCCAGTCTACCCGGTAGTTCTGTTTTGAAGGATTCTGAACCATGAAAGGAGCATCTCAACAATGTGGTTTCCTGTGGGTGGGCCTGTTCCGAACAGGCAGTCATTCCCCTGAGGGCATATACATTCTTGGAAAGAGCCGACAGGGCTGCTCCCAGACCCAGCTCAGGCAGATACAAAACTGGGCAAGTTAGGTCCCTGTTTCCCTCCAGGGGATCCCCCTCCTGAGAGTCGCTCCCCCCATGAATCTATATTCTCAACAAACACTGTCTTTATTCATCCTACTAACATTCACATACTTTGGGCGGGGTACTCCATAAGTCTCTGTCCTGGCTGGTTTTTAAATGCTATTAGATACTGTTGGCGATTAATAAAACACAAACTTACCCCAATGCGTACTAAACTCAGATGCCTTCGTTCATATATTACTTTTAAATCAACGGATACAAAAGTACAACTACTATCATGTGGAAGGCCGTGTCATTGGACAGGAGCTAGAGGTCCTCATCCCAGAGAAGTTGGAGAGTGTTGTAGCTCATTATGGAGATGATAAGAAGATACATAGTTTCATGATTAGCATATTAGTAAAGAGACAGAAGAATGCCAGCTCACCTCTCTTCTGCGTGGGAGGCCAGCGAGGTATTCCTACTTCTCCATAGGTGCAAAGCAAAGAGGAAGATTTAAGGTAATTCCAGAGACTCACAGCACTCAGGAAAGCACCACCACAGCCAAATAGGACTTTAACAAGCAAGACCAGTGATGGCCGCTGAACACAGATGTGTCACCACCTCTGGGAGGGTGAGATCTAACGGGGCTAAAGGCCAAGGCAATTCGTTGTGCATCTTCTCTTCCCTCCCTCCTCAGCCCCCTGTCCTCCTGTTCTTTCCTCTTCTGGCTGGTCTTCAGAAAATTGTTGGCAGGTGGCATCCAGCTGGGATGGCTGCCTGGTTTCTAGATGGAGGAGCTTGCTGCAGCTGGGTTGGCAGGGTAAGGCCGGGAGGAGCCAGGGTAAACGAAATTAAGTCTTGATTCTCCATGGTGAGCTACGGGACCTTTCTAACACATGGGGGGCTGCAGCTCGCTGCCTCTCATGGGCGGGTGCTAACATGGGGCTGCAAGTAGGAACAGGAACAGTGACTGACAGGAAGAGAATCACCAAGCTAGAGCAAAGCGGGGAGGGGGACACTGGTCTTCAACAAAACCCCAACATGAAGGCTCTTTAAAAAGTTCTCGTTATTTGCCAATGATGCTATAACACACCTTCAACCAAGCTGCACAATTTCCAGCAAACATCTCATAATCTTTCTCATCTAGTCCCCAGTTGGCAGCAAGTTTAAGGAGTGGCCAGTTTCCAAAGGCAATATGCCAAGTCTCTACAGAATTAAGTAAAAGGGGGAACTGGCAAGGCGAAGGCGACAAATGTATGGAGTCATCTGTGTCTCAGATCCAGAAAACATTACTCTTCCCTGAAGAAATCAGATGAGTCATGACTGAAAAATGGAGTGCTAGAGGGTCTTCTAGACTAACCTTAGCCAATCTTTAAAACTTCCTCAGGAGTTACTTCCTGACATGAAATATGGACATATTGAACAAAAGTACGGAATATTGTTTATGCTTCGATATCATTGAGTAACGCTCCCCTACCCACCGCCACCAAAATGTCCACGTCCTACTCTCCAGACCTTGTGCCTGTGTTAGCTGACACACCAAAGAGACCATGCAGGTGTGATCAGGAACCTTCAGATGGGGAGATGGATGTGGATTATCTGGGCAGGCACGATGTAATCACAAAAGTGCTTATGAGTGAAAGAGGGAGACAAGACAGTCATGAGATGTGGAAAAGACTGGACCGACCCAGCTGGCTTTGAAGATGGAAGGAGGTCATGAGCCAAGGAATGGAGGCAACTTCTGGAAACTAGAAAAGGCAAAGGAAACAGACTCTCTCCCAGAACTTCCAGGAAGGAACACGGCACCACTGATGATCTTGACAAAAATTCTATATTTCTTTTAGGATGGAAGACAGTCTATTCCATTTAGAATAGATCCTCTGGCAACATTTAGTTATGACAGCTTTTTCTTAGATCCTCTTCTCAACAGGGAGGTAAGTATCAAACCCTAATTATATTAGATAATTGGGTAAATGGGACATTTACATTCACAAAGGTACATTTACAAAACCCAAGTCAAAAAGTAGATAGCAGACAGAAAGGGACCCCCTGGTCTCACATGGGTCACTGTCATGAGAACTTAACTCCTGTGCCTTCCTGATTTTGGAGATAAGCAAATGTCTAGATAAAACTCGTTTGTTTGGGGTGCCTGGGTGGCTCAGTGAGTTAAGCCTCTGCCTTCGGCTCAGGTCATGATCTCAGGGTCCTGGGATCGAGCCCCGCTTTGGGCTCTGTGCTCAGCAGGGAGCCTGCTTCCCTTCCTCTCTCTCTGCCTGCCTCTCTGCCTACTTGTGATCTGTCCCTCTCTCTGTGTCAAATAAATGAATAAATAAATCTTTAAAAAAAAACTCATTTGTTTTACCACCCCTAGTTTCTGAAATATATCAGAGATTCAGCCTTGAGAAATGGTTAGTACCTCAGTAAAATCAATATCCCTGAGAATTCAAGATCTAGAATCTTACTTGCAGAAAATTAAGGCCCGAGATTTCTCCAAAGTTACAACTTTCACAAGAGGAAAAGGAAAAAAGATACTTTTTTACTTTTTCGGGTTAAGCTACTATTACCCCAGGTGCATTTCAATGGCCTTTTTTGGGCCAGGTGTGCATTTCATGTGACGTGATCTCTAATTTCAAAAGGTTTGGGGTGAGAAAAAAAATACATATCATTGGCCTTGTGTCAAAACATAACTCAATCTGGTATATAACTGAAAAATACAAGGCAGGGTAAAATTGCATGGGAATATGTTTTCCAAATTCTATCCCTATTGAAATTTCTTTGTCAGTCAATTGTGGATCAGAAGCAAGTAATCCCAGGCCCCCAAAGGTGCACTAGGACCAGAGGGGCGATCCAGCTCCAGCACTGGCCTTTCAGGGAGAGGACCAGGACCCCAAAGGTAATGAGTTAGGAACATGGGAAGCTCGGGTCTCCCCAGGATGGTATTACTATTCAAATAGTCTAGCTGGTAGGCGGTGTCTCTGGTTGGGGAGAATATCCCCTAGCCCTTGGATGACAGCAATGCCTTGTAAGAAGGGATGGAGTCCAGGTGGGTTAAAGCACAGAGACTTCAAGCTGAGGTGGATGGAAGTCAGTGTGTGTAAGAACAGTGTGCACTCTGCAGGGAGAAAGGGGTAAGCAGATGGCCATGGAGTTGAACTAGGGGGCTGAAGTTCATGGCAGCTCCAGCCCAAGGAGGAAAAAGTTCATGAACCAGGACAAAAGCTCCTTGCTACATGAACATACACACAAAGGAAGTTCCTTAAGGAAACTGTGGCCCCTTGAGCTACAGCTGCCAAGCTCAAGAACCTAATTCTAAATCCCATACACACTGGCTGTGGGACCCTGCTTGAATTCAGCTTGTTCTGGTTGGCTTAGAGCCTGGCTCTAGTTGGACCTTCTGGTTAGAAACCAGCTGTGCAGAGCCAGTGGCAGGGTAAGAGGCGTTTCCAATGATGTTGGCTTCATTTGAGTGGATTGTTTTTTTTTTTTTTTTTTGAGAGAGATAGAGAGAGAATGAAAGAGAGAGAGCATGAGAGGGGAGAGGTCAGAGGGAGAAGCAGAGTCCCCTCCAAGCAGGGATTTCCCTGCAGGACTCGATCCTGGGATTCCAGGATCATGACCCGAGCCAAAGGGGGTCGCCCAACCAACTGAGCCACTCAGGGGCCCCCATCCTTTCTCTGGTCTTAGGCTGCTGAGTTCCCATCACAGGAACATTTCACTTGGTGATCCAATTAAGTGCGCCTGAAATTAAAAATGGAGGCTGTTAAAAAAGGTATTATAACATTTAATTCCCAGGTTTGGCCTTGTCTATGCTTAGCCCCAAAGTGGAGACAGGCAGCCAATGAGGGATGAATCTGAGGAGATGGGGACAAGGAAGGGAGGAAACAAAGTGAACTCTTTGAACCAAATCAGAGCAAATTAATCAAAGCACAAGAGTGAGAAAGGTCCACCAGAGACGATGCACCATGGCTGTTCAGGGCTTCCTGAAGACTCCTAAAAAAAGACCCAGCAGCACAGAGAAAGCCAGTAGAGACCCAAACACGAGGCCATCAAGTAGCCCAGCTCTTCCGAGACAAGGCACAGCAGAGTTCCCCAGGGCCAGTACCTGCTTCTGCAGACAGGGAGGCAGGAGAGGCACACTGAGAGCAGGCAATCAGCTCTTGGTATCACCAGGCTGGAGAGGAGAGGTTTTGGTTCACGGGGGAGGTCTCTTAGGTTTCAGATCTGATCTATTCCTCAACACAAAGGTGGCTAGTTGTACACTTGAATTTATGGAGGGGGGGATGCCTGGAGCAGAAGTTGGCCCCAGGATTCCTGCAGGAGCTGGAAGCTCTGTGTGGGTTGTTGGGAGGAGGGTGGGAGGACATATGCACAGAACCTGGCCTCCAGGGATGTATGGCTGGTTAACAATCTTCTTGTCAACCTCTGATTGCTGCTGTTTCTTAAATTCTCTTTTCTGTTCCTTCTTGCCACCCCTACTACAGATCAGCCAGCGATGGGGGTGGGGCAGGAGAAAGAAAGGGGATGTGAGTGCAGAGAAAACTCGCTGATCCCCTTGTCAGACTGCCCCTGGCCTTTGGGTCCCCCTTGGGAAGATGCCGATCTTGAACTTCAAGGATAAACAGGGCCTGTGGCTCACGTAAGACCTGGCCATGGAATTATGAGGTAACAGGCCAAATAGCTCCTTTTTTAAAAAATTTTTTTGCAGGTTCCCTATTGGCTTAGCTTCCCCTAGCTTGCCTGTCAGACCAAAAGTCATGTGGGGCCTTGTAAATAAAAATGCCAGTTATGAAAATACACACCACAATGGTCTCAGGTGGTATCTCGACAAAATGGAGCCCAAGATGGTGATTGCATGCAGGTGATTTATGGGGAACGGGTGGGACAGGGAGAGGGGCTGTCCGAGGGAGAAGTGAGGGAGGTAGGATTGGCCATGGAAGAAGCTTACTTGGGGTGCCTGGGTGGCTCAGAGATATGGTTTCTTTAAAAAAAAAAAAGATAACTATAGGGACACCTGAATGGCTCAGTTGTTAAGCGTCTGCCTTCGGCTCAGGTCATGATCCTGGGGTTCTGGGGTCAAGCCCCGCACCAGGCTCCCTGCTCAGTGGGAAGACTGCTTCTCCCTCTCCTACTCCCCCTGCTTGTATTCCCTCTCTTGCTGTGTCTCTGTCTGTCAAATAAATATATAAAAATCTTTAAAAAAAAAGAAGGAGGAGGAAGAGGAAGAAGAAGGAGAAGCTTACTTGCCCTGCCCTCTCAAAGCCGGTCTCAGGGAGCCCTCAGGTGGGGCTGGCTCTTCAGGGTTGTCCTGAATCGGGGTGAGGGGGCCAGACCTTCGTCCTCCTGCATGGCCGGCCAGTCACTGAATGTGTGCTGCCTCTGAGAGGCGGGGATATGACCTTGGTCTAGGTGGCTTTCTTCACAGCAAGTCCTGGAGAGGGACTCAGCTGAAACCAGTCAGCCTCCCCCACAAGAAGAGTGAGTAAGAACAGCGGGTCTGGAGGTGGTGACCTGGGTAGGGCGCCCCACCTTCTGCGGCCCAGTCTTTGTACTGCTCCCGCCCCCTTGCTTCGTACACTATGATCTGGGGGGCAGTTAATCCAAGATACGGAAGGGCCTCTTTTCCTGGGAAAAACTTACAAGACAAAACTTCGTAGCATGAACTACAATTCCTGCCAATACAGCTGGCCTTGGGGGTAACAGCTGGTTGACAATCTTCTTGTCAACCTCTGATTGCTGCTGTTTCTTAAATTCTCTTTTCTGTTCCTTCTTGCCACCCCTACTACAGAAAAAAGACCCAGTAAGTCTTTCCTCTTCCCCACCCTTTCTAGAACCCCTCTACTCCAGCATCTCTTGAGCATGACCTGGTGGGTGGCCAGTGAGTTTTGGGGCTGGATGATCCTGCAGAGTTATTCTGAAGTGGGGTGAGCAGGCCAGACCTTTACACTTCCGTGTTGCCCTTGAATGGTTATTGATCCAGGGTATAGAACCTTCAGCTTAGAGGCTGCTGTCCCATCCTCATGGGGCATTCTCTCTTCCAGCTGAATCCTCCTCCTTGGGCCTCCTTCTCCTCTGTTGGGGGAGCTCCTGCGTCCTGGGGTACAACTTGACCCTTACTCTCTGTGGTCAAGGGGCCATCAGGGAATCCCCCATGCAGCTGAGAGATCGAGGCACCACTGGATGAGGGTGTCCTGGGGGATCTGGGCCACCTGCTCTTCAGCCCACTGATCTCTCTGGCCCTGTGTGATCCCAGATCACTACTTCCATCTTATCTGCCAGAGAGTAGAAGAGCCAACACGGTCCTGGGAGAAGACGGGAAATGCAACCTCTCGTCTGCCCAAAGTGACTGTGAACTCTTCCTGGCTTTCCTTTTCTGATCAGAATTAAAAGGCATGTTACATGTTAGCAACCCCAAACCATGTACCAAGTCCAGGTTACTTTGCTGAAGCAAAGCTACCAAGTGTGGCAAGACATCTGCAGTTGGGGCTAGTGCTTGTTTGAATTTGCAGCAACCCCACTGTCCCATTGTTGAAGATCCGTCTGGCTTTTTGTCGCAGAGAGACTGATCCATGAATGGGGCTATGGTGGGGACTAGCCCCTTCCTTCTGCATTCTTCAGATCTTTAAGGATGGCACACATCTTCACCCCTTGGTTGTAAAGTTGTTTTTTTGTTGTTTCATTTTTGGTTTTTTGAATTTACTATCTTGACCTGTGGGGAAAGGAAATAGTTTCTATTTGGCCTTCCTCACCACAATGAAAGCTCTTACCTCATCACTAAGGTGCTAACATGGGCGTTCTGCCAACTACCAATGATTTCTGTGCCAAGCATACGTTCCAGGTGTGTGGAAGAGACCACCTGGTAGGCCTGCGACCCCGGCACACCCTGAGAGTTGGACCTGTCCACGGGGTCATTTGTCACCTGGCCTCCATGTTCCGCACTCTACAGGGGTCTGAAATGACACCACAGTTCCCCAGGTATCACGAGCAGCTCAGACCCGCATGCAACAGTGTAGGAAAAGTTTGGGCTCTCCCTTTGGCTCAGTGTGTGAGTACCCAGGTCCTGGAGAGCAGCACAGGCAGAGACTTTCGGGCCTTACACAGAAAATCCACTCCAGCATGCCCACTTCTTTGAGTCTCCTGGTCCTGCCTTCTGCCATCTTCCGCAGTGGTTTTCTGGCACTTCTGGTTTAAATGATAGGAGCCATCAATTTCTCCAGGCTCCGAGAGCTATCTAGCAGCATGCTAAACTGTTTCCCTGGGTCCTTGTCCCGGTGTTGCATTCTCTACTGCTGCTGAGTGTTTCCATGTCCATAAACTCTCCCTTGTCCAACTTTACATTCTGCGCCTTCCCCTGGCCCCTGACCCAGCACTCTCAGGATCCAGTCCCAGCAGCTGTGCATGTTAGGTCCTACCGCTCCTTCAGAGCATAGGCCTGTCCTCTTTTACCAGACCAGCCCTTCCCCAGACAGATTCCAGTGGGACTCAACCCTCCCTGTTTGTCTATGGGTCAAGAGAAGAGCTACAAGTGGCTTTTGGGGAGGAGGAGTGTCTTATCTTGCAAAGCAGAGACCTTGGCCCCATCCTGAGCATTGGCCTTGAACAGGGAGGAATGGGCCACTTCTGTGGGCCCAGAGGGTTCCCAAGAATGTGGGAATTCACATTTTTCTAGCACATCAACCCAGGCATACCTATCCCATGTCTCAAGACCCCACTCCTGGCCTTGACACAGCAGACCCATGGGGACCAAGCACCCAGACTTCTCTGCAGCTCTGTTATCCCAGTGAATAAGTGCTGGGCCTGTTCCTTCAATTTTCTGCCCTCTGACTGCAGATGAGTTTCTTCTTATGCTGTTAAGGAAGCCCTCTGGCTTTCAAACTTAGTCTTATCCCTCTTAACACCAGCTGTTACAGGTCTGGTTCCCAAGGAAGCAAAGTCTGAGACAGAGATTTGCCCCCAAAAAGCTTAGGAGGAAGCGGAAATTCCTGGTTCCTCAGGTTCAACCCTTGTGCGTGGAGCAAAGGAAGCCACGCAGAGCAAAGGAAGCCATGCCAGGCAAAGGGAAAGATGAATTGTTATGGGGTCATGCCAGAGGCCTCGGCTGATCCTACGGGAGCTCTGAACTGGGAAGGCCTTGCAGGGTAGTCTCAAATAGGAAAAGGGCCAGGCCTTGACACCCTACAGCCCTACGCCCTACACAGTCAGCCAGGAAGAGC
>ML109324.1:0-11556 GCA_003697995.1 Taxidea taxus jeffersonii | reverse complement strand
GCCCCTGGGAAGGAAGCACAACCTTGAGCAAGGTGGCCTGCTCCCTTTAGCCCAGAGTAGTCCCAGAAAAGGCCTCAACTGAGAACTGCCAGCCTCTGGCACAAAGTTTGAAGTGAGGAATGAGTGCTTGAGTCCTCCAGGGAGATCTGGACTGAGAATCTTGGTGTCTACTGCCCCAACCTACCTACTAATATATATGTAATTTTAGAAACCTTCCCTCTACAACAGGAAACTACTTTCCGATCCTTGGGTGAAACATAAAGTGAAATATGCCTTTGCAAGCCTCAATGATGCAACATCTTAGCCAAGTTTCAAAATATCCTGAAATCTTTTCTTTTTCTTTTTTCTTCCTAACACAGACAAAGAAGAGTCCATTTGGCATTTGAAGTAGACAACACTGCCGATCTTCCTGAAAATGGTCTTAGGCTTTTAGCCTTCTTGTCTACCTTCCCTTCTTTGCTGCTTGGAGCTAAGAGCCACACCAACTCTCTGCTCAACTCAAAATTCTTAACAGCCTCATGCCTGTGGATATGTGTTCTCTGGGCCAGGTTGCGTCATGCCTCGTGGTCCTAAACTGCCCAGAGCCGTGCACTATTTGCCATTGGTCTGTAGCCAGCCAGCTGCCTGCCCACAGTGCAGAGAAACAGTATAACAAGCATGGCCCATTCCTTAGTCAGGAAAAGCAGTTGAATTCTGTGTGTCAAAGACAAATTGGCCATAAACTCTGCAAGCCATGGAGGTTATTTCGGTTATTAAATGATTAAAGTCTCTAATCTCTGAAGCAGTGATAAAGAACACTGGAGAAGGGGGCTGGGCTTTTGATGCTGGGGGAAGGTACGGAACGTCTCTCTTGAGACCATCCCAGAGGAAGCCCACCCCGTAAAAGAACCACAGATAAGTAAGACATCATTAATAAATCAATGACAGGAAAATGAAAACGGAAGCAGATGAATCAGCTAGCAGATCAGGTCGTCGATGAGAAATAGCACATCTGTTGGTACCTTTGGTGCATTAACAAGGCTGCAGGATCAGACGGTCTTTCATACTTACACTTGGAATAATGAAGCTTCGAGAGCGATTTAAGCATAAATCAATTTTTAAATGTGTCTTGTACCTCCCCCAAACAACAGGAGGCCTATTTTTCCTTGCTTTGAATTCTTTTTGGCAGGCAATGGAAGGCGCAGGGATAAAAAAGCGCTGCCTCATTTTGACTCTGCTGTGAGGTACAAGCGCACAGCTAAATTAGTGTTTAGCCTTATGCTTTGATTCTTACCAGCTGAAGGCCCTGAACTGCGCTTAATCGATATGTTAAATCCAAGCCAGTGCATTTCAGCTCAGGCAATATCCACCGGTCTCCTTGTCCAAGACAGCTCAGTTCTAGCTCCTTTTCCTCTTCGGGTAGCTGTTGACTTACATTTTGTTTTGTTTTTCTTGAAGACTTGAGCAAAATGAACAATTGAGGTGGGGAAGCACTTTTCTCTTTTGAAGCCTCATTTCTCCTCTATAGACAATGAAAAAGCTTGCTTCTCCCTCATGGCAAAGTGGCCAGGTTTTAGGACATTAAGGATGGACATGTGCATTTGATTTGGTAAGCTGTACATCCACATCCAAAGGGGGAGAGGCGTGCTCCCAACAAACTTTTTATTGAAGTGTAGCTGACAGACAATAGCATATTAGTTTTAGGTGCACAGTATAGCGATTGGACAAATGGATGCATTACTAAATGCCCCCTGTGATAGTGTAGTTATTATCTGTCACCATGCAAAGTTATTACATTATTATTTACTATATTCTGTTTGCTGTACTTTTCATCCCTGTGATGTAGTTAATTTTATAGTGGAAATTTCTACCTTGTCATCCTCTTGACCTATTTTGTCTCTTTGCCTATTTTGCCCAGCTCCCCATGCTTCCCCTTGGCAACCGCCAGTTTATTTTATGTATTTATGGTTCTATTTCCATTTTCTGTTAATGCATTTGTTTTTTAGATTCCACATATAAGCAAAATCACATGGTGTTTCTCTCTGACTTATTTCACTTAGCATAATACCCTCTAGGTCCATCCATGTTGCTGTAAATGGCAATATCTCATTCTTCTTTATGGCTGAGTAATATTCCTTTGTGTGACAGGGAGAAACTTAGCATGTCTGAGAAACTTAGAAACTTCTGTGTAGCCCTCCACATAGGCATGTTGCAGCTAAGATTTGATAAAAAAAAAAACAACTGCTTTTTACCAGAAACTTACCTCACCTGCGGAGATGAGGAAGTACATACAGAAATAACCATGCGAGACTGACGGGAACTACATGACCAGATTCCTGTCTGCAAAGATCAACGGACCAAGGACATAGAAGTTACACCACCTTCTTCAGGTGTCTGCAGATGGCAGCCACCTTTTGACTAGCCCTCCTCCCCTTCCCCTTCTTTCTAACATAAAAGAAGCTCAAATCTCCTGCTCTGGGGAGATGGGTGGGAGAAAGCCCACCATGTCTTTGGTTTGTTGGCTTTTTGAACAAAGTTCCTTTTCTGATGCCAATATCCTGCCCCTTGACTAATTGGCCGGTCACAGGGAGAGCAGAATGAGCTTGGGCGTGGTTACCTTACCATTTGGTAACCCAGCCATGAGCAGGTCCTGGCCAGCCGGCCTCGCACAGGCTTCTCTGGGAGCGCATGCTGCGGGTCTCTCCGACTTCCTGGTGGCACCTGCTGCCCCAGCCCCTGGCCGGAGGGAAAGGACATACACAGACCTCTGCCAGCTGCCGCACTCGGAAGTAGGGTAAGTAGCTCTGGGGTCTATAGCCGGGAACCCCCTTCCACTCCGTTCGGGCTTGTCTTTGGGGAGAAAACACTTTGTGTTTGTCTGTGGGACCCATTAGAGAGGGCAATGGTGGTTTGTCTCGCACCCAGTGTGTCCGTGAACTAGTTCCTTTGCCCTAGGCTGGTTTGTTGCCCCAGCTTTGGGTAGCTTTGGACAAACCCAGCCCTGTTAGATTTGTTTTGTAAAAGACCTTTTTTCCCATTTCTTTTTTTAAAAATAAATTTATTTTTTATTTTTTTTAATGAACATGTATTGTATCATTAGCCCCAGGGGTACAGGTCTGTGACTCGCCAGGTTTACACACTTCACAGCACTCACCATAGCAAAAGACCTTTAATGTTCTCTCCATAGGTATTAGCGACTTGTAGCTTTCTTCTTCCCGTTCAGTTGCCTCCAAATAGGTAATGTTCTAGAAAGCTGTTTGGTTCCCCTTTGGTTCCGTTGGGGGAAACTCTGACTTTAAGGAGAAACTAGGAAATCAGCTATTTGGTTCAGTCGGTGAAACCCCCTGACTTTTGAGGAGTGAACGTTCACAGAAGTGCTCTGGGCTTCATTTAGTCTTGGTTTGGTTTCCTCAGCATTCTTGCTGAACTTTTGCCTAGGAAGATGGGGAATACTGCTTCTATTTCTAGAGAAAGAGCTTTAAGACAGATTTTGAGTAAATCACGCAGAGGGCTGAAAAGCAATTGGAGAAAAAGCCTGTCTTGCAAGAGGGAGAGACAGGAGTTGGAGATAAAGAAGTGTTAGTGCAAACTTGAGAGAGAGCGCGCACAGGCAGACAGAGGCAGAGGGAGAAGCAGGCTCCCTGCCAAGCAAGGAGCCTGATGTGGGACTCGATCCCAGGATGCTGGGATCATGACCTGAGCCGGAGGCAGCCGCTTAACCAACTGAGCCACCCAGGTGTCCCTGTTAGTGCAAACTTTAAATCGGCCTCAGGCCAGACCAGTGGCCGCTTTGCTTTCCCTCCTCTGGTTCCCACACTGCCGAAGGCGCAGCTCCCACAGCCACCTACTATGCAATGGTGGTTGCCTCCGGCATCATCGGTGCCTGCTCCCCACACCCTTACTCTTGAGGAGGGCCCCAAGCTGTGGGGCCATTCCTTAGGAGTTTGAAACTGAAGTACCTCCCACCCAAAATGAAGGCGCACAGGGGCTCCCCTGGACCTAACCTACATACCTCAGATTTCCCCACTTGAGCCTCAGATAAAATTGTCGGTGGGGAACAGACCCATTGACTGTTTAGTAGACACAGGTGCAGCCTACTCGGTGCTCAAGCTAATTCACAGTTGTTAGGTTAACTAAGACAAACATGTCTTTAGACCTATCAGCATTAAATATAAAACTTCTACCAATTTTACGAAACAAGCTCATGTTATCTCTGTTGCAATTTACCAGCAAAGAGATGACTTAAAATGATGGTTAATTTCATCTGTCTCTTGTAGTTCTCGTGGGTGATTGTTAAGAGCAAGTAGGTTAAATAAAAGCGTTTATAGGTAAACTTTTAAATAGCTTTTAAAATCTTCGGTAACCTGAAACCCTGAAGTTTTGCTAAGTTAAACCGCAAATTGGGTCAAATTCATTGGATATCTAAGTCTTTTCCGAATAAGATAAAATACTGTAATGTTAATGACTAAATATAAGTTTGTCAGCTTTTTCTTATCACAGAGAAACTCAAGATACTTGGATCTGTTGGTAAACATCTTATGCATTATTGAAAGTTGTAGTATGAAAAAACCCATGTCTAGAAATTACAAAGTGTATTCATAATTTGCCAATCTAAAGAATTCTGGTGTGACACAGTTCATAATTGGTTACTACTTAGTTTTTTTTTTTGGAAACTAAGGTTTCTAGGAGTTAAAATTCTGAGTAAATGTAATTAAGACTGCTAGAAATAGGGGCACCTGGGTGGCTCAGTCAGTTAAGCATTCAACTCTTGATCTCAGCTCAGGTCTTGATCTTGGGGTTGTGGATTCAAGCCCCACCTTGGGCTCCATGCTGGGTGTGGAGCCTACTTTAAAAAAAAAAAAAAAAGACCTAGAAATGAAAAGGAAAGCAACTCTGTATGTAGAGAAATAAGGAGATGTGTAGGAAAGATGTAAGAATGAGAACACATTTTTGTTGAGGGAAAAGAAAGTAATTTTGTCCCCAAATGGGATTAGTTGTTTAAAGAGGAAAAACTTAGGACAAAATATGAATGAAAAAGAATGTTGTAGAAGGTTTGTGAAGTGGAATCTTTGATAAAAATTTTATGCATGTTCAGGACTAAGATTGGAATGAATGAGTTTTAAACACTGGCATGAGATTGGAATTTGGTTTTTCTCTCTGTTAAAAAGACAAAGTTTTCGTGGCTTGTTGGTCTGCTCTTGATAAGAAATTGTAAACAAAGTTTTTTTTCTTTATCTGCCCAGAAAAGTAGTTTCTATGTTTTGTCTTTATCAGGTCTTTGAGTTCTTAAGAAGGTTAAAAATTCTCAATATTAAGGGACCTGTGTTTTGCTAACAACTGTAAAAACTTCTGTAGAAGTTGGCTTATTGCCAACTTGGTTAAATAGATAATTAAATATCAAGTTTTATAATAGTCGCTAATCCTATTTAGAACCTTTTGAGGTTTTTAACAAACTTCCCCAAAATTGAAAATCTAAATGAAGTTGGGCTCATTTATTTTGTATGTCAAGTTACCTGGAAAGCATTGTCAAACCAATGATGATAAGCCTTCCTAGCTTATATCATGTGGGTAGATGCTAAAACTGTTCCAGGAATTATATAAAAGTCCTAAACTTTTAATATGTCCTAATATAATGCCATCACATGTAATTCTAATTGTGGAAATTTTATGTGTCACAAAAATAATCAAATATCATTATCAACATTATAGTGTTATAATGAACCCTCACCAGATTTTTAACCATGGCCATTTTTTGGTTTTTTGTTTTTGTTTTTGTTTTGTCATTTGTAGTTATTGTTTCACTCTGAAGCTCTTGCATATGGTTCAGTTTCAAGGAGACTCAGGAAAAGGACTTTTGACAAATACAGGTTTCTGATATCTTTGAGATCAGAAAACCAAGAAATTCCAGAACTAATGGAAAAACTATTCAAACAACAAGAGTTAGTAACATGGGACAGTATGATTATAATTTACATCTCTTACTTGAAACATTGCTGGTTCTCTAATATTTGCTTTTCTAGATTTAAGAAAACTTTTTTCTCTTAAGATATCTATGATTTGGGGAGCCTGGGTGGCTCAGTGGGTTAAGCCTCTGCCTTCGCTCAGGTCATGATCTCGGGGTCCTGGGATCGAGCCCCACATCAGGCTCTCTGCTCAGCGGGGAGCCTGCTTCCCCCTCTCTCTCTGCCTGCCTCTCTGCCTATTTGTGATCTGTCAAATAAATAAATAAAAAATAAAAAAAAATATCTATGATTTACAGGGATTTGATAAAAATTTTCCTTTGTAAACCAAAAGGAACATTTATCTTTTCACTGTGCTTGAACCCCTCAGAATTCAGAAACTCTAGGTGAGTGTTCTCTCTTTCATGATAGTTACAATTATTTGCATAATTTCTGTGAGAATCTGTTCTCCTTGTCACAGGACACCATTGAAAACATTAGTTATATTACCAAGGCTTCGACTGGAATGTCATATTTGAGAGACATGCATAGACTCAGATATGACAGCTTTAAGGAACTAAAGGTGAGTTTATAGAACGAATAGAGCTCCTTGGAAATGATGGCCTGATACCTTGCTTCCAGAATTCCCAGCAGCCTTATCAGATGAATAAACAAAGTTCCTTGCTGGCAGGTGCAAGAGCCTCAGAACAGTTTAGGGACCCTGAGAAGAGAGGAATTCGCCCAAATCTATAGGGACTGTAGGCAAATCAGATGGCAGGTGTTTGGCTTGCCTTCTGACCTTGACAAGCTATTAAAATTTTAATATGAAATGTCTTATAAAAAATTACAGCAAAGCAGATTTAAAAGAATCTATATGGCCAATTGCTATTCTTGCTGCACTTACATAAATAATTAGGACAAATTTGTTAAAAGTAGACTTTTTTTTTACAAACTAGTCTTAATTTGGTAAAATTAAGGTGATAAAAATGAGGATGATTTTTAGAGAGGAAAATTGTCTTTCAAAAACACAACTTTTGTGGATGTGAAATTCTACTTCTGATTAGTTGTCTTTGAGTGTTTGTTGTTTGCTTATAAAACTGTACTGGATCCTGAATTCTTCTGGTTTCCTTGAATATCTGGCTATGACTTTCCAAACTAAGTTTTCCAATATATTCTCCCATTCTCTTGACTTGAAATCGTTGAGAACTAAAACCACCCTTTTTCCTGAAGCCCTGTAAAATAAAGCTAGAAAACTTGAGGTAAGCTTCAGAGAAATTGCCACAATGACACATAGACAGTCTTCATGTTTGTTGTTCTGAGGGCCACTCAGAAGGATCACCGGGACATTTGAACTACAAACTAGAAAAATTCATCAGATTGCCACTGCCTCCCTCCACCCTATCTGAGGACGCTTGGAGCCCAACATCTAAAAAAATTCTCTCAGTGGCAGAACTCAGGACTTAGACACTAAGCTTATAATTTGCTTCAATTATTAACTTGTGTTTTTCTTCTGTTTCCATAGAAATGCTTATGATTATTTCTAAAACCCCAATGCCAAAAAGAGGTACTAGGAAATATTTTATAAGTCAAATCAAAAGTTTCCATTCAGTAACTGCCCCTCATTGACCCTGCCCTTCACCAGAGTAATCTTTGATTTAGAGATGTTGGACAATATGGCAGGGCCAAGACGGGGTGGCTCAGACTGGGAAAGAGGGAAGGCCCAGAAAGAACACGTAATGACAAACAACAACGAACTCTGGCATGGGCAAAGAAGAAACGAATCTGATTTCCAGAGTTGTTACATTATATTCATTGAGATATCCAGTTTTTAACAAAGAATAACAAGGTCAAAGAAGCAGAGAAATGTGGACCATTTGTGGGAAAATAATAGTCAATTTTAATTGTCCTTGGTGCTAGTAGGATATTGGACTTATTGTATAAAATTTTAAATCAGCTCAACAAATATGTTGAACCAAGAAAAATCATTTTTTAAAAAAATATTTATTTATTTATTTTAGAGAGAGAGAGTGTGGGAGCACAAGTGGGGGAAGGGGCAGAGGGAGAGAATCTTCAAGCAGACTTCAAGCAGAACATGGAGCCCGATGTGGGGCTCAATCTCACAACCCATGAGCTTATGACCTGAGCTGAAACAAGAGTCAAACACTCAACCAACTGAGCCACCTGGGTACCCCAAGAAAATAATTTCTAAGGAATTAAAGGCAAGTATGAAAATAATATCTCAGCAAGTAGAGACTATTGAGAGAGATAGAAATTATAAAACAGAACCAAACAGAAATTCCAGAGTTGCAAACTATAATAACTGAAATGAAGAATTTACTCAAAGGGCTCAAAAGAAGTTTTAAGCTGGCCAAAGAAAGGATCTGTGAACCTGAAGATAGGTCAGCTGAGATTTTTCAGTCCAAGGAATAGAAGAAAAAGATTTTTAAAAATTACCAAAGGTTAAATCAGTGAAACAACTTCAAGCCTGCCAACATATGCGTACTGAGAGAGTCCCAGAAGGAGAGGAGAGGTGAGAGAGCAAGAGAGCAGGGCAGGAATAATATTTGAAAAAGTAAAGGCTTAAAACTTTCCCAATTGATAAAAACATTAATCTGTACAGCCAAGAAGCTCAATAAGCTTCAGGAAGGATAAACATAAAGAGATTCACAAACAGATACATCAAACTGTCAAAAGTTAAAGAGAAAATCTGAAAACAGCAAGAGAAAATGGCTCATTACATATAAGAGATCCTCAATAAAATGAACAGCCAACTCTCAGAAACTGCGGAGGCCAGAAAGCAGGAGGGAGACCTACCCACACTTCCTAGGATGGTTGTAGTAAAAAGACAGATCACAAGTGTTGGTGAGGATGTGGAGAAACTGGGGACATAAAATGGCTGTAGACATTTTGGAAAACAGTTTGGTAATTCCTTGAAAGATTAAATCTAGAACTACCTTATGACCCCAAAGTTCTACTCCTAGGTGTGTGTGTGTGTGTATGCATATACATATACACATACACACCCCAAAGGGAAATGAAAACATGTTCATGCAAAAATTTATAGATGAATTATCAGACCAGCATTACTCCTAATAGCCCCAAATTGAAAACTACTCAAGTGTCCATCAGCTGATGAATGGATAAATTTAAAATTTGGTGTATCCATACAATGAAATAATATTCAGAAATAAAAAGGAATGAGGGGCGCCTGGGTGGCACAGTCAGTTAAGTGTCTGACTCTTGGTTTCCACTCCGGTCATCATCTCAGGGTCATGACATCAAGCCAGGATGTGGAGCCTGCTTAAGATTCTCTCTTTCCCTCTCTCTGCCCCTCCTCCCACTCACTCACTCTCTAAATAAATAAATAAAAATAAGAAATAAAAAGGAGTGAAGTCTTGACTTAGCTATAACATGGATGTACCTTGAAAACATGAAGCAGTATGAAGGCAGCCAGCCACAAAAGATACATATTATAGGATTCCCTTTGCATGGAATCGCCAGAAGGGGCAAATCTATAGAAACAGAATGTAAATTAATGGTCTCCAGGGCCTCTGGTAGGGGTAGGTTTAGAGAGAACTGGGGAGTTATAGCTAATGGGTATGGGGCTTCTTCTTCAGGTAGTGAAATGTTCTAAAAGTGATTATATTATTTGTCGTACAACTCTGTGAATATACTAAATGCTTTTGAAATGGACACTATAGAGGGGTTACTTGTAGGATATGTTAATCATATTTTAATAAAGCTATTATTTAAAAAAAGAAAAAACTTCTTCATAGGAGGAAGGAAAAAGTAAGTGAAGATAGGAAATGTAGTCTCCAAGTAGACCATATTCCTAGTTCTATTACTAAAAGAAAGAAGGCAGGGTGGATATCTAAGAAAATTTCTCAGATTCTTCCATGTAGTTGATCTCCACAATGTTCTTCTCTCTAATAGCCTTCATGTGCACAGAATAGGGCAGGAGTCCTGTGGGATGTCCTTCCCCAGGACTGAGGGACTTACGCTACAATGTTAGCCAGTGTGACCACTTCGCAACAGGCCCTGCTCCACTCGATTGCAACTCACCCACCACTGAGTTTACCCACTTTTCTGAGATAGAATTCTTTTTATTCTAAATGGAAAGGACAGGGCAAATCTGGTATGACACCTCCATTACTCTACACCCAACATCTGACCTACTCAAAGTAGGGCCTGTCTGGCTCCTTGGGGTTAATACTTCTTTGACAGAAAGCTTACTCCAAGTTTCTGAGGTCTTGTAATGTGCTAATGTCTTATGGAGATGTCTTATGGAGAACTGATAGCAAAATCTCCTTTTCTCACCATCCCTCAACTCACATCTTCAATGACCTTCTACCTGAAGGTGAGTTCTTCAGTATTCTTTAGTATTCCATTGGGGTTGAGATGACCTCCATCCTCACCAATATGTCAGGGGCCTTCAACCATCACATTGTCCCTAGGGCTTGAGGATTCTCACTTCAGGAAGTCCTGAAATCCCTTATTTCTAATAGTAAGTTGGTCCTTCTGTAATCTTTTTTTTTTTTTTTTTAAGATTTTATTTATTTGACAGAGATCACAAGTAGGCAGAGAGTCAGGCAGAGAGAGAAGGAAGCAGGCTCCCTGCTGAGCAGAGAGCCTGATGTGGGGCTCGATCCCAGGACCCTGAGATCTTGACCTGAGCTGAAGGCAGGGGCTTTAACCCACTGAGCCACCCAGGCGCCCCGGTCTTTCTGTAATCTTTAGTGCACTTATAAAGGAAAACTTAGTAGATGTCAAATAATGCTTGTTGATCTATTGATTCATCCTCATCATAGAACTAGTGAAAATTTAGTCTGAAAAGAAGTGAAATTGTGCTTAAAGCTAATAGTACACAGTAAATTGGGGGTGTTTCCAGGGTACCTCAGCATTCCCACTTATTAAATGAAAATGTTATTTTTGAAGTGTTTGAGCATCGTCAGATAAATGCTAACACGGCATGAAAGTGGGCTCAGCAGCTGAGAATCCACAAGTGGCAAGAGCTGACAGAGAAGTATTTCCCTTTTAGTGGGGCCTCCCAACAACATGGGGGAGACCATTTTCCAGCAAGCACAGAGAAAGAGCACAGGGGAGAGAAGCTAAGACAAGGACTAGTCCATGACTCAACAGACATCCTTTTCCCTGCTTACTTTCTCTTTCTTCTTACTTGAGCAAAGTTAAAATTAAGTTTCCTTGCTGAGCAGGTTTTTTCCAAAGTATGTCCATGTTAGAACTCACAAATCCAAAAAGTGGGTGATTTCAAACTAACATAAGTATGATATATAAAGGTCTTTAGTGATCTTTAGCCCAGACCATAATTAGCCTCTCTGGAATACGGAAAGAACAGAACAATTCGATAAACTCACATTGTGGGGTAAGGGCCGTTGGCATTCCATGTTCCCGCAGATTATGCCTGGGTGGGCTTTTCTTTTCTGGGCTTCTTGAATTCTTTATTTTCTTAATGATCCCTGTACTCATTAGAGCCATTAGCACATTATAATGGCATTTATGAAGCACCCAAGGGGGGTTAGGTTAGTCTCATATTTACTCTTTCATTCCTGAGGCTAATGCTTAGGTTTTCCTTCAACACTGGTTCTCTTTCCAGAACACTCTGGTGTTTTGGAAACAA
>ML109323.1:18797-32976 GCA_003697995.1 Taxidea taxus jeffersonii | reverse complement strand
ACAATCCATCCTTGTCCCCATGGAACTTACAGGAAGGTGGGGGACATCAACATTAACACAAGCTAATATAATAATGACCATGATATCACCGTGACCATAACATAATGGTGATGTGTGCTATGAACGAATGAATAAGGGCCCGACACAGAATAAGAGGTACAGGGAGAGTAGGACAGGCCTCTCTCTGGGGCAGATGTCACTTAAACTGAGAGAAGAGGAGCAGCTATGAGAAGAACAGGGGAGGACATTCCAGGCCAGGGGCCCAGTAAGGAATACATGGGCTTTAAGGTCAGATTTCAGGTTAACTCCCAGCATTCTGGTGCTGGCTCTGACCTTGGACAAGCTCTTTCCCTCTCTGAGGCTCTGTTTCCTCACCTGTAACATAAGGGAGGGGCACCTAGCTGGCTCAGTGCCGGGAGCATGCAGCTCTTGGTCTTGGAGTCATGGGTTCGAGTCCCACATTGGGTGCAGAGATTACTTAAAAGTAATCTTTTGCTGTTTACTGTTTACTTACTTACTTGCTTTTACTGTTTACTTGCTGATTACTGTTTACTTACTTACTGATTACTTAAAAGTAATGTTTTGCTGTTTGCTGTTTTTTCTTTCAAAAAACAACAACAAAAATAGGGGAGCTGGATCAGATACCCTCCCTCGGAGACATGAATGTTTCCTTTTGCAGAATTGTTAGGGATGGAGGCGCTGAAAGCACCCCCGGGCCTGACCCCTGGTCTGTTCCCACCAATGGTACTGCTTGTGTTTTCACATCCCCCTCACCTCTGTTCACACAGTCCATACGCTTTGCAACTAGACCCGGGAACAGGGACAAGTTTCCCGGAGCCACACAGTCCCCACTGGCCCTGAGACCTTGAGGAAGGGAAGCATCTGCCTGCTCAGTGGCCCTTCCCCTTGACCCGCTCCGCGGGGGCCAGATCGGAGTGGAACCGTCAGCCCCAGCCTTTGGTGGGGGTGGGGCCCAGATATACAGCCGCATGAAGTTGTACATCCGGGGTGGGGCGGGACGTCCACTTCTTAGCAAACAGCCTCAGAAGCTTCCCTGGGCCTCCCCATCCTGGCTCTGCCCCTGCTCCTTCCTCCATCCTCTGCTCTGCCTGCTGGGAGTCAGATCAGCTCAGCACTTATTCCCTGAGCACCTACTGTGTGTCGGGCCAGGCGGGAGGGGGAGCAGTTCTGAGGAGCGGGAGCTCCCCCACACGGGATCGGGGCTGGTGGCCAGTCAAGCACGGATAGGAGTGAAATCAGGATCTGTGAGTGGGTCTGGCTCTGCCACTGGTCAGTTGCTTACCTTGGGGGAATCAGTTTCCTCTTGGGGCGCCTGGGCTTCCCTGTGAGGATTTAATGGATGACTATGGCTAAATTGCCTGGTGCTTGGCAGGTGTTTGAAGAGGAATTCCTTTCCTCTCCCCAGCAGGTAGAGGACAGAGGTCCGGGGAGATCCCACGAGATGAACGAAGGGTGGAAGGTAAGGCAGAGACTTGGTTCCACTGGAGAATCCAAGGGACATCATGGCTCCTGTCAGCCAGCATCACTTCCCCGGATTCTGGTCACAGTATCTAATTTCTGTTTAAGGAACCCCACCCCCACTCTTTGTGCTTGGCTGGCACTATTTAAAAAGAGGCAGCATTTTTCCAGGCTGCCAGAATGCAAGCTTGGCACCATTTTTTATGAGCACTTGGACCAACACAGAGTGTTGATCCACAGCTGATCTCATAATTTAGGCTGCTGGATTCAGCCATGCCTGAAGTCTTCCCTCTGGACCTCTGGAGCCCATGAATTCTCTTTTTTCTTGCCTTGTCTTCAACAGGTTAAAATTGTGTTTCTGCTGCTTAAAGCAAAGTCATGGTGAAGACTGGTGAGGCCCCATGGGTCTGGATCATCTCCACCTCCTCCTCCTGGCAAACTGCATCCCTGTCACCACTGTGGAGGAGCCTGTCCTGATTCCTCCAGGCAGGCTTAGGAGTCCTGTCCATCCCCTGGATATAGCCCAAGGCTGCTGGAATGCACCACTATGCCTTCCCCCATGAGACTAGGAGCAAGGCTGTGTCTCATTACTTTCTGGGTCTCACCCAGCATGCACCCAGCATGATGCTTGGCGCGTAGTAGGGACCTAGTAATTCCTATGAAACATACGAGTTGGCATTGGAGGTCTTAAGTAGCTTCTAGGCAAATCACATAGAAGTAGTGATGGGTAGTGAGCTGTCAAGGGCTTGGGCTTTGGAATCGGACCTCCTTGAATTTGGGTCTTGGCTCTCCCACTTATTAGCTCTGTGACCTTGAGCAAGTCATGTGATCTCTCTGTACCTAGGGTTTTCTCCTGAGGAGACAGAGAAAACAGTCAACTCCTCCCAGATTGCCCTGAAGGCTGGGGGCAGGTGATGCAAGAAAAATCCATAGCACGGGGTTGTAATTCCTCGGTAGAGAAGAATTGCCATATTCACAGCTCCTTGCAAGTGGAATGCAAATGTGCTCCCCTTTCTATACCTGGGGGGCAGTCTAGTGGACAGGATGGGGGGCTCATCATTCCCTTCCTCCCCTGAGATGGGTTCCTGCTTCCGCTGCCTGAATCAGCACTTCCTTCCCTGTCACTTGCCTCAGGGGCAGGGCTGAGACGGAGTTATCATTCCTTGGTGGGCCGGGCTACGTGCCCTACCTTCACCATCTGCTCAGGGCGCTCAACAAATGGGGAAACTGAGCACAGAGGAAAACTTGCTCCAGGTCACAAGATTAGTAAATGAGCTTCATTCCGAGTGTGTAGGGAAATGTTTAAAAACCAAGGGGGAGCAGACTGGGCCACATTATAGCCACATAAATTCCCCTACTCTCAGGCCCAAGCCTGCATCCACTTGGGCCACACAGCCTCCCAGACCTGGTTGGGACAACGTTGTCTGGGTCTTAATCCCTTCCTGGTCGGAGGGCCGGAGCTGACACTGTCTGGGCTGGTTTGTTCCCAGGGATTGCCATCGCTTAGCAAATCAGCACCGGCTCCAGAGCGAGGGTGGGGTCATGGAGGGGGCTAGAGGCTCAAGGCTCCCAGCCTTAAAGGTCAGAGCTCCTTCTCAGACAGAGAGGGGGAAATCCTGGTGTCAGTCAGCTCCCTGAGGTCCCTGGGACTGCCCCAAGCCCTCGGCCTCTTGCCAAGGCTGAGCCCCTGGCCAAACACCTCACTGACCCCGTCCCCCTGCTTGAGCCCCCATCCCCACTGGGAGCCCCCATCCTTGGCTTCATCTGTCTCAGCACCGCGGTACCTGAGACCCCTCTTTACCCCCAGCTGGCCTCCCTACTTCTCTCTTAGCCAAGGTGGGTTTACGGTGACTGCATGGCCTCTTATTCGTAGGGGCCCCTGTGAGGGTTGCTGGGAGTTCCAGAGTGTTCTGGGAGGGGAGGCAGCCAGATCACACTCAGGAAGCATTTTCCATTAAATGCTCCTGGCACACTGCCCAGGGAGATGTCAGAAGAAGGAACCCAGTCCGCAGGCCTCCGGCAATTTGTTATGCTTTTCTTTATCGTTCTATCACTAATACCGATTTTTTATTCTTTTTCCTAAACGGGACCTTTAAAGTTGGACTGGCCCTGCTCTCACTCCTTGACAACACATCTCCACTCTGATGGCCAGACCATCTCTCTAGAGAAAGCATGTGATCTCCATGGGGCCCCAACACAGCCCCTCTGGGGCGCCTGCTGCTTTTGGGGGGAACACACCAAGCCCTCCTGTGACCCCGGGTGATCCGGCCATGGCCAGCCTCTGACAGCATCTCCCACTGCTGTGACCCTTGCCCCTCTGCTCAGCCACGTGGACCTTTCTGGTTCCCCACCACTCTCTTGGTCTGGGAACTCCCCCCGAAAGCTGAGGATTCAGGGTCAACAGCTCCTTGTCAGTGAGGTCCCCAGAGCCCCAGACCTCATCACACGTCATGACGCCTGCCCTTCCTGCCAACGCTGACTGCCCTGCATGAGAGGGTCCGGTTCTGTCCCGGATGCCTCCTACCTCATTCACCAGGTTCTTCAGGCCGAAAAGCTAAGAGCCCTGGATTCATCTCATCCTCTCAGATTCACATCTAATTGATCAGGAAGTCCTATGAACTCTTCACCATGTCCACCCATCCGATCCCATCCAGGCACTTCCGGCTGCCTCCGTGGCTGCCATCTTGGTCCAAGCCCTGGGTTATTCCCAGGGTTATTATCATCTCACGTGGGTAATTCCAAATGCTCCTAGACTGGTTTTCTGTTTCTGCACTATTCTACAAGGAGCAAGGCGAGGAATCCTTTAAAAATGTAAGTCACATTACATGACTCTCTTGTGATATGGTCCCTGCCCACCTCCACAACCTCACTCCACTGCCACTCCATCCTCTCTGATTCTCCAACCACACGAAATTTCCTGTTGTTTCTACAATGCTCTTAGCTTGTTGCCACCTCAGGGCCTTTGCCCATGCTGCTCTCTCAGCCAGGCACGCTCTTCCCTCAGCATCTTGCTTAGCTTATTCCCTCTGTCTGTTCAGAGAAGCCCTCTGTGGAAGACAGCTCTAAAGATGGCCCTCAACCTTCCACACCTTCTGCCCTTCCCGTGTGTAGTCCCCTCTTCTCAAGGGGGGGCGAGACTCAGATACTTGCTTTTCATTCCTAGAATACAACAAAAACAATGGGTGTTGCTTTTAACATTGGGCTACACTTCTGTCCTGCTATCCTCTCTCTTTCTCTCTCCCTCCCTGGCTTGCTCTGAGGGAAGCCAGCTTCCATATTGTGAGCTGTCTATGGGGAGGCCTATGTGGCAAGGAACAAAGGACAGACACCCCCACCAATAGAGAGAGAGGAATGGAGACTCTCAGTCCAGTAGCCCACAGAAACTGAACCCTGCCAACAACAATGTGAGTGAGCTTGGAATTAGATCCTACCCGGGTCAAGCCTTAAGATGACACCAGAGCCTTGGCCAACACCCTGACTTGGTCTGTGAGGAGAACCTGAGCCAGAGGACCCTTCCAGGTTGTGGGACCCACCCCACAGAAAAAGACAGTAGGGTAGCTCAGTTGGTTAAACATCTGACTCTCTCTTTTTTAAAAAAAGATTTTATTTATTTATTTGACACAGAAAAACACAGCGAGCGAGGGAACACAAGCAGAGAGAGCAGGAGAGGGAGAGGAGAAGCTCCCTGCTCACCTGGGGCTTGATCCCAGGACCCATGACTTGAGCTGAAGGAAGCTGCTTAACGACTGAGCCACCCAGGCGCCCCTAAACATCTGACTCTTGATTTCGGCTCAGGTCATGACCTCAGGGTCGTGAGATAGAGCACCGTGTTGGGCTGGGTATGGAGCTTGCTTGAGATTCTCTCTCTCCCTCTCCACACTCCTCTTGCCCCCCAACCCTGTTCAAGCACACACACACTCTCTCTCTCTTTCTCTCAAAAAAAAAAAAAAAAGGGAGACGATAAATATCTATTGTTTTAAGCTGCTAAGTTTTGGGACTGCTTGTTACGCAGCTGTGGCTAACACATACGCTCTCCTTAGCCTGCTTGCCCCAAGTTCCTGCCACTCTATCACCTTACCCAGCTTTGTTTCTTGGTAGCATGGCTGTTACTTCTGCATCTTTTTGAGCCCAGAGCCTGCCCCCATGCAGATGTTCAGGAATTACTTGTGAATGAGCAAATACAGGAAGGCACGCAGGAGGCCCAAAGGGACAATGCCATAGCTCAGAAGAGCCAGAAGTAGGGGGCTCAGGAGGGAGGAGTCTGGCTCACCCCAACCCCAGCTGGAGGTTACCATTCTCTCTTAGTAGAGACTGGGGAGCCTGGTCTCCCACCTCCTCAGAAGGCTGTTGGTCTGGGCCCAGGATTCGGGAGCTCACGGTCTCTGGAGGAGAATGAGTCCCAGCTGCATACTCCACTCCAGACCAGACCTTCTGTATTTCCTCGGCTCTCTGGACTTCAGGCCTGTTTTTCTTTGTTTGGTATGGAGATTTCCTAAATGCCTCACTTAGAGTGATCTAATTTTTATACCCTTGTCAGACTTTTCCCAAAAATAATTTAATAGATAAGAAAAGAATCCTATTCCAACCCACGTGGCCCAGTTTTTGTTTGGAAATGGTCCCCGTGCCCATAAAAAGGAAAGGACCGCCAAATCCAATCCCCTCCCAGCACTGTCCCCACAGGGTCTCAGGCTGTTGGTCGGGGCCAGGAGGCCAGGGAACCTTCCAGCAAAAACACTGGGCTGGAGTCGGAACCTGGTGCCCAGTCTGGGTCTGGCAAGGGCTGGCCGTGTGCCCAGCTAACTGAGCCATTTCCTCCCAGACTGGGGCAAGTTTCCTGCCCAGAGGGAACTGAACACACTCCCAGGCAGAGGAGGGCTCCCCTGGATTGGGGGAGGGGGCAACCACAGGCATTTCCCCCCACCTCAGCTACTTTGGAGCTGAGAGGCCTTCCTGCGGGTAGAGCGGGGAGAGCAAGGGACAGAGTTTGAACTGTCCGTAGGTGGCCATTTCTGGAGGAAGGAGCTGAAACCATCCTGTCCAGCTTTGGGGCCCGCCTGCTTCTTTGTCCCAGGTGTGCCCCGGGGTGGGGAGCAGAGAATCCTACACCAGATGTTGTCTGTCTGGAAGCAGTAACCTTTGGGTGACCGTGGTGGCCTTTGCTGAGAAGCGAGCCTCGCCAGAACCTGGAATCCTCCAAGAACCTTCTCGCCTCACCTCCTCCCTGGTGTGTCCTCTGTCTCTCCTGACCCCCGTAGTCCCCTGGACGCCCCCTAGCTAGGAGTCTTCTTTGCCCTGTGGGGCCCCTCTTCAGAAAGGGCCCTCAATCCCTGTAGCCTCAGGCTGCTCTGCTTACAAGGTGGCTGGAACCACATTCCAGAACCTTCCAGGAATGGACCTGCCGTATTTTTTATGTGCACCTCTGTTGGTTTCCCTGGCCCCAGTTCTTCAATGAGAAGAGGGTAGCAGGAAGCATGCAAAGCACTTATACTTTGGGGGTCAGGCCACCTGGGCTCCATCCCTGGCTTCACCACTAACTAGCTCTGTGACCTTGGGCAAGTTACATAACCTCTCTGGGCTTGTTTCTGAATCTGTTAAAAAGGGGTAACAGTACTTGTCTCTTGGGGCCGATGTCAGAGCGAAATGAGGTCGTAAAAGTGCTTGGCACATGGTGAGCACCCTACACATGGCCATTTTTCTTCTGATTGGCTCAGAGAGTGGCAGCGACCCACCCAAGGGCACACAGCAAGTAAGCAGAGGAACTGGTACCCAACCTTTTCCCAGATACTCTGTGGTCTCCTGGGCTGGGCCCTGCAGGAGAGACAGGGCTGAACGAGGCTGAGATGGCAAGGACCCTCATGGTCTTGGACAGCCGAGGGTGAGACGGGACACAGACACTGTCCACCACGACTGCAGGTGGGTGCTGGACCATGAGTCCTTGCCACTGAGTCCCCGTCGCTTCCTCAGACACATCAATATGGAACTCCTGAACCCCAGGGAACCCAGCCCGCATGTATCCCCAGAACCTGCCCCAGCCAGAAGGGCTGTGTGGCCTCAGAAAATCCTCTTTCCCTTTCTGTATGTTCATGATTCTAAGCACAGGTTGAGAAAAACCATCTTTATTATTGTTCATGGAGGAGGTGAGGGAGGACAGTAAAGGGGGCCATTCTGAGGGCGCAATTCTCCCTCATTCCCCAAAGCCCCTGGGGAAGGAGGGTCTGAGGGGATTGTACCCGTTGTCCATCCTGAGAAAAATGGGGCTTCACTCACTGGCCTCCGAGTGCCCCCCTTCGGAGGGCCCTAACCCCAAACCCTCCCTTCCAGGAGCCCCCAGCGCCCAGCTTGAGCTCCAGGTGGGGGCCAGCCCTGTCCCTCTGCCTCGGGGCAGTGACCTGGGTTCAAGGCCTCCAGAAGAGCCCGGGTGGGCCTAAGACAGACTCCGAGTCCTTGCTAAGGCAGCTCAGGAGGGGGCTGGGCCCCGGCGCTGGGCGGCTGCTGAGGGCTGGGGCTGGGACTCCCTTGCAGCAGACACCGAAGGCCTCTGGGATGGAAAATCCTGAGGGAAGGTGGGGAGGGAAAGATAGAGTTCCCCTGTCCTCTGGTGGGGGACTTCAGGCCTCCCATTACCGAGGCCCTTCCTCCAACCCGGGACCTCTGGGGGGTCAAAGGTTAACACCAGGAGGAAGAGGGGATTTCAGCTCCTTCTGCCCCATCCCAAGAAAGGTCATCCCAGCTGTTCTTAAACTTGGGGTGTGTTGAGGCTCCTTGGGCTGTCTGGGGCAGGGCTCAGTGTCTGGGGGGGTGCTCCGGGCGGAGGGCCCATCTGTACCTGGCAAAGGTCCAGCAGAGTGCGGCTGCCCACCAGGCACCAGAGCTCGCCCAGCAGGGACAGGACGACTCCCAGGAGGTCCAGCCAGCTGCCCACGGTCAGCAGCAGCACGAAGAGGCCGCCCATGCGCACCAACAAGGTCTGGACATGACTGTGCAGGCCGGGGTGCTGCCCCTGCTCCTCTATGGAGGTGGGGGGAAGGGGGTGCTTGTCACCGCCTGCCACCATACCTGGAGCCCCAACCTCAGGTCCAGCTGGAGCGGAGCCTGGACCTCCCAGCTCCCCATCCCACCCCTGCACCCCTCCTCCACCCCCACTCTCTGAGCACCTGCCTCCCAGGCTCATTGCTCACCCCCAAGCCTCCCTGCTGTTTTGTGCTCTGCTTGCAGTAGGGGTGGGGGAGCACACCAGCTCCAAGTGGAGGAGTCCTCCTGACTGCACCCCCACATCTGATGCCTCAGTAAACCCTGGGGACACTTTCTGCTAAGTAGATCCCCACCTGAGCCCACCTCCACACTCCAGGAGTCCCAGCTCCTGGCTTCTGTTCTTGACTTTGTAGGTCCAGTATCTACTCCATGTCTGCTCAGCAGCTAGTGACCTTCTAAATGGATCAACAAGATGAAATCTTTCCTTTGCTTACATTCTTCCCAGGACTTTCCATTGCATTTGGGGTAAGCTCCAAACTCCTTACCTTGCCTGTGAGGTCCTGCCTGATAGGATGCCCGCTCTCCAACCTCACCTCACCTCTGACCTGCTCCCATTCCTTACTACCCTGGAGCCTTCCAGGTCTTTTTGTTCAGCAAGCACACCAAGCTCACTCCCACCTCAGGGCCTTTGCACCTGCTGCTCTCTGCCTGACTGCACTTCCCTGTCCTGCCCCTTTTATCCCATCTCTCCCCTGCAACCAATGGTGTTTCCTATAGCCCACATCTGACCAGGTTGTGCTCCCCTACTGAAAACCTGTAGTGGTTTCTCAGCAGATGGCCAGCCTGGCTGATGAGGGTTCCCCACCAGGCCCCCATGCAGCTGGCCAGCCTCATCCTCTCCCCATTCCCTTGGGGTGACAGCCACACTCAACTTTTTTCAATTGTTTGACGGTGCCATGCCTTCTCTCACCTCTGGGCTTTGGCATGTGTGCTTCCCCCTGCCAGGACCTCCTTCCTGCTGCCTCACACCTTTCCTGCTGAGCTCCTACCTATCCTTCAAAACCCAGCTCAAGCTCCATCTCCTCAGAGCTCCCACAGCAGGGCACACCCCTCCCTGAGCTGTTCCTGTGGCTTCTGTTGCTAGACAGGCACCCTGGGATGACAGGGGTGGGGTCTAACCGTGGGTGGCCTCCCCGGGTCCCAGCGTGGTGCCGCACCCAGGTCAGGCGGCAGGATGTGAGTGCTGAGTGGCCCAGCTGCCCCTCCCAGGACCCCAGTGGCGGCCCCTACCCTGCATGTAGATGACCAGCAGGGCGTAGCAGATGACGAGCGGCGTCCAGAAGCGCACGGCATCCGAGGCGGTCGGGAAGTCCCGGTTGATGAGGGCCACAGCTGCCAGGTCACCCACAGCGAAGGCCACGGCCAGGGCGCGGGCCAGCAGCCGGGGGAGGCCGTGAGCGCCAGCCAGCAGGCCCAGGCAGACCCCGCAGTAGTGCTGGCTGCTGTGCAGCTCGTAGAGCTGGCAGGCATGACGGCAGAGGCGCCTGGCACCCGTGCCCAGCAGGGTGGCCAACCAGAGGCCCAGCAGCAGGTTCAAGGTGCGGTGAGGGGCGCCCTCCTGCAGGAAGCTCAGGCCGCAGGTCAGCCCACAGCCCAGGGAGTACTGGCTTACGAGGTACAGCTGCAGCCTCTCCCTCTCGGAGCCCTGCACGGGGTGGGAGCAGCAGAGGGATGTGGTGGGGGATGCTGGGGGGTACAGTTGCAGCTTCTCCCTCTCAGAGCTCTGCGCGGGACGGGAGCAGAAGAGGGGTGCAGCGGGGAGGGCTGGGGGGCGGTGCTCAGGCCTCGGCTGCTTCTCACCAGGCACACAAACCACTCTGTAGGAGGCTAGAGCCAGAGGAACCTTGGGAATCATTCCCCAAGAAGGAATATTGCCTTCAAGTCAAGCCCTCCTGGGACTATTTCTTTCTGTTTGATTTCCCTCACGATGGTTACTTGGGGCCCGCGTGCTTACTGAAAGTTGGTGGCTCGGAGCCTTGACGACCTGGGTTCAAAGCCTGACTCTACCTCTTGCTGGCTGACCTGGGACAAGTCGCTCACCCTCTCTGAACCTTAGTCTCCCCACCCGTGAGATGCCGATCACAGCAGAGCTTTACCCCCTAGGTCTGTGAGGACATGCGAGATGACGCACCCCAAGTAGCTGGCGGGCGCCTGCCTGGCACGTGGGGGGTGCCACAGCCGGGATCCGCCACTGCTCTCTTCTTGGACTGGGGCTGCGGCCACTGCAGACCACTGTGGGCCACTGCGAGAGCGAGTGAGCAGGGGTCTGTGCTCCCAATCCCAGGAGGCAATCTGCACTCTCCAGTCTCTGTTTTACAGAAAGGGGGTGGGGAGGAGACAGGGTGCTCCCATTGGGCCCTGCTTCCTGTGTTCTCAGGTGAAAATGAGGGCCCAGGGCTGGGGAGTGACTCACCACCTCCGGAAGTCTTACCTGGTCCAGGGAGAGCAGTATGGACAGAGCTCGGAGGGAGAACTCAAGCACCACCAAGGCAGCCACCCGGGGCCCCAGGACGGTCAGGATCAAGGCCAGCCCAGCCAGGTGCACGGTCTCCAGGGAGGCCCATTGGGCCTGCAGCCGCTGCTTCTCCAGCCGCCGCTCGGGGTTGCTGTGGGGCAGAGCGGGCATGGGTAGGGTCAGAACCACCAGCCTCAGCCCAGGCAGTGGCCCCGTGCCCCCAGAAACACTCTCTGGGGTCGGGGTTCTCTTCCCTCCAGTCTTCCCCACTGGAGGCCGGATTTGGCTGGCGGGGCGGGGGAGGGGAGGGGTTTCAGACACTCACTTGGCACAGTTCACAAAGAAGTAGACCTTCAGGAGGCTGTTCAGGACCGAGACTCCACTGGCCCCGATGAGGCCTGAGGGCAGGAGGGAGGGCAAGGGTGAGAGGTAGTGGGAGACCCACGTGGGGGGTCCACCCTGTGCTGCCCAAAGCGGGCCCGAGGGGTGGGGCTGCACAGGAGGAGGAGGTGGCGCTCACCTTGAAGGAAGGAGTCGAGGAGGCCGGAGCCCCACTGGAGGGAGGGGAGGCTGGGGAGCCAGGAGGGGAGGGATGGCAGGGAGAACATGGCCGCTGGGATCAGCCCCAGCCCCAGCCTCCAGCCAGATCTGCACCAGAGAGATCAACGTCATGGGGCAAAGGTGTCAGTGGAGGGAGGGGTGGGGCAGGGAGGGGTCAGAACCCCCGGGGAGGGGGGAGGGAGGAAGGGGGAAGGAGAGTGGTCAGAAGGGGGGTCAGAGGTCCCGTCCCCGGAAGAGTGGGGTCAGAAGTGGCGGGGAGGAGAGGGGAGGAGAGGGGAAGGGAAGGGCGAGGAGGGGAGGCAGGGACCTCAACCTTCAGAGCCGCAGGGTTGTGGGGCTTTGAGAGCCAACCGCTGCTCAGGGGCTCCACATCTGGGCAGCACGACATGGGGGCCATCTGCAGCACAGGTCCTGGCCTCAGTCCCCGCTCAAGTTGGATGCCCACGTTTTTGCCTTCCTGAAGCCCCGGGCGTCATTGTTGCCCTGGCCCCCAGCCTTGCTTCTGGGCTCTGCCCCCTCAGCCCCACTTCTGGAAGGGGCCATCTATGTCCCCACAGCCCGAGGCTCGGCGCCCCTCCGCCTGTGGTCTGGAAGGTGGTCTGTCCCCCCGCAGCCTGAGGTCTGGAGGCAGGGCACCTATCCTCCCACCGCCTGAGGCTGAGGTCCAGGTCGGGGGCCCTCCTCTCCCTCAGCCACTGTGCGTCCTTCCCTGACGGTCCTCTCCACGTCCACGAGGTGGCAGGCCTCCATCGGTTGGACGCAGTGGGGTGCGGCTGGCCTGCCCCAAAACTTTTGGATCCTCCTTCCCCAGACTGAGGAGAGAGAGCCAAGGGTGGGGGTTCAGGGGTGGGGGAGACGGAGGCTGCCAGCAGAAGGGAGTCGTTGAAGTAAACAAAGTAGAAAACTTTATTGGTTTGGAGTGTGCGCTAGGAGTACCCCTGGGAAGAGCAGACCTGGGGTGTGGCGGGGTAGGCGGTTCAGGCTGCTTGACCTGGGCCAGTCCTGTCCCTTCCAGGGACTCGGTGTCCATTTCTGAAGCACAAAGGTCAGCGCGGGCCTGAGGAACATGCTCGGCGGGGGGAGTGTGGCTGCAGCTCAGGGAGAGGGCCCCAGAGGAGGACACCTGGCTCTGCGACTCCCCTAAGCACGTCACTTCCTTGCTCCGGGCCTCAGTCTCCTCACCTGAAGAATGGGCATCGCAAGAGCTCCCTTTCAGAGCGGTCATGAGGATTTGTGCAAACGCCCACAGCGCTGGGCATCTAGGAGGCCCTCGTAAAAGCTCTCGGTGGATGTTACAGGCTGAATTACGTCTCCCACTCCCCCACATATGTACACTGAAGTTCTAACCCCCAGTCTGTGACTATCCTTGGAGATGAGGTCTCTAAAGAGGTAATTAAGTTAAGAGGAGAACATTAGGGCGGGAGCTAGTCCAGCATGACCAGTGTCCCTAGAAGAAGAGATCTGGACACAGACACAGAAGGTAGACCGTGTGAGGACCCTGGGCCACCAGGAAGAGCAGCCTCAGAGAAACCAACCAGGCTTACACCTTGACCTTGGACTTCCAGCCCCCAGACCATGGACAGCATCTGTTGTTTGAACCCCTGGCTTGAGGGGCTTTTTTATGGAAGCCTGAGGCCTCCCCATGTATACAGTGACACGCAGGCTCTCCAGCCCCCGTGGTCCTGGCTCTTGCCAGAGGCACCAGTCTGGGCTGGACAGAGCTAAGTCCCAGTCCGGGTTCTGTCCCTTCAAAGCTGTGTGGCTTTGATCAAGGCATTCCACCTGGTGAGCCTCAGCTTCCCTGCTAGGAGAGGATTTCACCATCTCGTACTCTCTGAGGACCAAGCAAGCCGATGCATGTGAGTGACCCCACTCGGGGTGACGGTCACGACCCGGAGCGGTTATTATAACCACAGGTGAGGCTCTGGGATGTGGTGACCCAGGCAGAGGGAAGAGAACTTGCCAGAGAACAGAGCAGCTGGTGATCCAGAGTAAGCGGCTCCGGTCCCGAGCGTGTCGTGGGTCTGGGTTGGCCAGAGCTGCCCACACTCTCCTCGGATGGGTGGCAGGGGCTGGGCCTGTGGCCTGCTCTGAGATGTCGCTCCCGGGTCCCGGGCTATGTCAGGAGATGGGAACGAGGGATGCCGCCTATGTGCCCTGGTGCTGGCTCCGTGCAGCCAGTTTCCGGAGCTCATCCCAGAAGAGCATGCTGAGGATGGTGTGGGGACCCAGGCGTAGGTAGGCTGGGCCCAGACCCTTGTAGAGGGCCAGGGGGCCCTCCTGCCTCCAGATCTTCACCAGGCAGTCGGCAAGGCCACCGTACAGCTGGCCCTGGGGACAGAGGCAGGGTGGAGGTCACTGCAGGGGTTATGGGGCCCTGGCTGGCACAAGTGGGCATGTGTCTGTGTGGAGGGGCCTCTGCAGTACATCAGCAGAGAGAATGTCCCCAAGCTGGCAACTTACAGAAAGGTGACCCCTTAGGCTGTGACATTTAAGAAGAACCTCTTCCTCCAGGTAGCCACAGCCCATGCCCAGCGCCCAAGATTTGGCTAGTGGCATGCGAGTGGATTTCGTCCCCATCTCAGTCTTTGGAGGGCACCTTTGCGTTGAACACAACCTGCACAACGGTACGTGGCGGGCCGTGGGGTCAGG
>ML109323.1:0-13797 GCA_003697995.1 Taxidea taxus jeffersonii | reverse complement strand
CATCACCGAAGCCTCCATGCCTGCCCTTCCCAGCACCCGCTCCTTTCGCCCCAGGTGTGAGGGCCTGGGGGGGCACTGCCCGGTGCTTGAGTGCCTCAGGCTCCCCTCCCCTCCCCCGCCTGCACCTGTTAAGCTTGGCAGCACCCTCTGGTCAGCAGCTCAACAAGCCATCTGGGGACAGCTTGGACTCTCGGGTTTATCCCAAATGGCCGGCCCTCGCCCCCAGAGCTGGGGAGGCTGGCCGTGGAGACAGGCCCTGGCACTAGACGAGTGTCTTCCCCTCCCCTGGGGGCTGCAGGAAATAGGAGAGCAAAGGCCAGGCCCAGAAACTGCTCAGGGCCTGAGCTCCAGAGAGCAGCACGGGGCAGTGGGTGAGCGGGCGCCCAGCGTCAGCACACAGCAGCTGACGGAAGAAAATCAGGAATGAATGGCCGAGGCGCTTTAGACGGGGGCCGGAGATCCCCCGCCCCCAGCCTGGTCACAAAAGGCCAGTGACAAGTCTTGGCAATATAACGTGTCTATTTTATTTTAAAAAAACAAAACAAAACCCAGACCATCTGACCCCTTCCCCCAGAGGGTCCGGCTCCAGCCAAGCAGGGGACGGTCAGGAGGCACGCTTCCGGGATGCCAGACTGGTGGGCTCTGCCCCACTCTGAGCCGTCCTCCCTCTCCTTTGCTCCTGGCAGGAGACAGCCTGACTCCTGGGTCCTCCTGGCACTGCAGTCTGGGCAGAGGTGGGGGCCTTGGACATACAGGGCCTCCGGGCAGCCAGGGAGGGGCTGGCCAGCCCCCCAGCCCCCAGCCGGGCGCCCTCGCGGGGCAGGCAGCAGTGTGGCTGGGGACTGAGCTAGCGAGGGAGCATGCATGGAGGCCCCAGCTTCCCTGCGTGGCCAGCTGAGTGTTCAGAAGTGAACGAGGATGGTCAGGCCTTGCCCGGGACCCCTGACCCAGGAGGGGAAGAGGGGACTCCTGCCCTCTCAGTCCTTCTGCTCCCCGCAGAGTCAGCATGACTCTCATCGCCATCCTGGAGAGGCAGACGCATCCGTACATGCCGCGCGTATGCAGAGCCCATAGGGCTCAGACCCTCCGCCCCAGCGCTCTCCAGTCACCACTGGCCGGGCGGGAAGCCCGAGAGCGTGGAGCACCCGTTCTGTATCCCTGCGAGGGCAGAGACCCTGGCTCGAGCCCCCGTCGGTACTTCTGTCCCCCAGGGCGGGAGTGGGCCATGGAACACAGGGACAAGCCTGGCCCCGAGCCGCCCGAGGGCAGAGCGAGGACAGCGGGTGCTGCTGGCAGGCATCTCCTGGCCCCGGGATGCTGATCGGCTCCGCCTCAGCACCAGGGGTCCCGGGAGGCTCTGCCCCGGCACAGGCTGTCGCTCCGCTGCCAGGCGCTGTGGATGAGGCTCAGGGCATCCTCGAACTTCTTGTTGGAGGCTTCCTGGATGGCCTTGTGGGGGAGGTCCACCTGTGGGGGGTTCCGGGGTAATCTGAGGGCTGTGATCCTGGACCCTGCTTTCTCGGGCAGCTGTGGGAACCCCGGGTCCCCCTGCACTGTGGGACCAAGGTCAGGAGCGGCATTTCCTAAGTTCAACTACGAGCTGTGGCCTCAGGGGCACCGGGGCCAGAGTCTGCCCCAGAGCTACGGGTATGGTGCTGTCCCCAGGCCCAATTCCTGCCTCTGTACTGTGCAGGGTTCCCCTCCCCAGGGAGGGCCTCCACTCCCTCCTTTAGGTCCTGGGCAGCTAGGTACCTGGTAGATGGTTTTCCACCCAGAGCTCAGTGCAGACAGGAATCGGTCCAGTTCAGATGTGCAGCTCAAGTAGATGACCCAGGGTGGGAGGGGCTGCTGGCTGTCCTGGGAAAACTCCTGGGGCGAATGGGTCCCCAGGTGAGCAGACACAGCGCACAGCGCGCCCTTTCTGCAGGGCCTGCCCCCCCCCCGCCCCCTCCCCCCCCCCCCCCCCCCCCCCCCCAGCTCACCAAGACACAGTACTCCTTGCCCGGTTCCGTGGCAACAGCACTGATGTCGGCCAGCTTGGCTGTGCCCAGGGAGCGGAAGAAGCTGGTCTGGCAGTCCTCGTGGCACGTGAAGAGGCGGTCGGTGGCGATCACTAGGCAGCAGGGGATGCAGGGGCTGGGAGTCACCCCCTGGGGGATGACCTGAAGGGCGTGGGCAGAGGGGAGGGGAGAGGCAAGCTGGAGCTCTTCCGGGCTGGCAGGCACCAGGACACCACACTCCGGCCAGGCCAGCCCTTCGGCCCCTCTGTCCAGGGGTCAGACAGGCTCCGCCCACCTCAGAACACAGGTGGGGACAGGGGAGGCAGTGGGGGTGTCCTGAGCCCTAGGGTCCACTCCTGGGTTGTCCCCTGGACGTCCCCGTCTTGGTTCTCACGAGCTGCTCCCTGAGCATGAGGGTTTGGGCCAGGGCCCCGGGGATCCAGCACGGGGTCAGGAGGCTGGGGGACAGTGCAGGCGGGGGGGCGCTCACCCCTTTGGACACGGCCTGGCAGAGATGCTGCATCCAGTCGGCCATGTCGGCCTCGCTGTCAGCGCTCAGCTCCAGGCACGGCCGGTCGGCGAGGATGACCTGGAAGGCGTGGGGCCGATCCGTGGTGTTGGCTCTCCGACAGCCACCGCACTGCTCCCCCCTGGGCCAGACGAGGAGGGGTGAAAGGGGAGCAAGGAGGCAGGGGCGGCTCAAGGCATGCGGATATGGCGTGCCTGCCCCCGCATTCCCAGAGGCAGGAGGACATGGGAAAGTGGTGCAGACCCTCAGACCCTCAGGACTCTCAGGAGAGGCTGGTAGCTGCTGGCCAGGCCCACCCCTTTCTGTGGAACAACTTCTGCTTCCAGAATCGCCAGGACCCTCCTAGCTATTGTGGCCTGGCCAGGCGAGGGGTGAGGATGGGCTGCAGGCTCTGGCCCTCCTCGTATCGGGGCACATCCGCTCACACTCCCTCTTGGGGCCCAAGGCTGTCTCCAAGCATGTGTGTGTCCGTCTTCCATCGGGTTGGGAACTTCCCGGGGGGAGTGACCTTTTCCCCTGCCTGACCAGATCTTTTCCTGGCAAGGAGTTCCTCTTCCCTCCCTGATAGAAAACCATCCCTCCTCCCCTGGCTCAGGATCCTGTAGCCCCTCAGAGATCAGCAGGCCCCCGGCTACCAGTCAGGGCTGCCGCATGGGGTGGGGCTGGCTGAGTGGGGTTAGCTGAACTGATGGACAAGAGAGGGTATCAGCTCAAGCCAGCGAGGACAGAAGCACTGGGCCACGGGCTTAGCCAGAGTCCCCACCCTAGGGCGGCGACACGAGGCCCTGCACCTGCCCAGCCCCACATCACCAGGGCACTCACCCCATGTTCACTGAGAGCAGGGGGGTGACATCAGTGCGGTCGGGATACTGGTAGAGGATCCCGTTGCTGCAGGGGCACAACAGAGCAGGGGTGAGGCCTGTCCCTGGAACTGAGGACCAGGTGGAGCCCAAATCCCAGGGACACCCTGCAAGCTGGGGACTGAAGCCCCAGAGGCCACGGGGCCTATCTTCTATGAAATGGAGAGTGAAGAAGGAACCAGGGCACAGGAGGACAGACTACCCCCTCAGCAGCCCAGGACAGTGAGAGGCAGCAGCCCAGCCCACATCCACACCTGATGCCCCAGGATTCCTTGGGCCCCGAAGATGGAGGCCTTTACACTGAAGCTCTAATATCCCAAAGCAGGTGGGCTCTAAAACCCTTGTGGGGATGAAAGGAGGCCCCCTCGGGCTTCTCTCCTCAGCGGCCGGTCCAACAAGCTCCAGGCTGAGCCCGAGGCCGGCGCTGCAGCGCGCCCACCTGAGTACCACGAAGCATGTCTTCCAGTGCTCTTTGCCCAAGTAGGAGGTGCCCGCCTTGTAATGCAGCATGCCTTCTTTGGTGATGACGCCCTCAGGGGGTGAGCAGTGGCAGGGGATGGGACCCAGGGACTCGTCCAGGGGGTCCTCCCAGTGGACAAGCCCATAGAAGTGCACAGTGACAGCAGTGGCCTGGGAGGGGCAGCAGACAGAGCGGTGAGGCTGGGTCCGGCTCACCGACAGCCCCGCACCAGGAATGGCCACTGAGGAAGCAAGGGCACACCCCCCAGTGGGGTGGGGGACGGGCCCCAGGGGTAGGAGAGCCCCTCCTGGGTAGGGGACGGAAAAACGCTAAGGACATCTATTTGCAGCGCTTGACCTCATCCTGACACCACAGGGACTCAGGGACGACCCCTCCCCTCCGCTCCTGGCACTCACCTCACACTTGGACTCCTGGGCCACAAATTTGGCCAGTGCCAGCTTCTCCATGGTGGCATCAGTCAGGATGCTGGGGTAAGGTGGTTCCCGGCAGCCTTTGATCATGGCGGACTTTAAAGACGCCAAGAAGAACCTACACAGGGAGTGGGGTTTGCTGTCAGGCCCGGGGCAGGGGGCCCACCCCTCAACCAGACAGGATCCTGGCCCGGAGGGTTCCCAGAAACTTTGGGGAGGGAGCTGGCTGGCCCCAGAGCTCAGGGCAGCGGGTGGGGCAGTGATACGCAGAAGCCCGCTGTCATCTGACAGGGACCTGGAAGGCCAAACCACTCTCAGCGGCCCCCGGGGGCCTGGGGTCTGCTGGCGGTGCAGGTGGGACCCGAGTCAGTATAATGACGCCCGGTTATTACGAGTCATTTCTGTACGCACGCCGTGGCCCAGACCCGTGGCCCAGTGGTGGGGCTTGTGTTTCCTTCCTGTTAGTAACTCACGCCAGCCCCCTTCCTCTCTGGTGGCCACCTCAGGTCTCAGGTCACCCGAGCAGACGACACGAGTCCCTCAGTGTGCTTGCACAGCCCCGCAGGTTCCAGAGGGAACACACAGTTTGCCACGTCTGTGTGTCCTGCTGCTCCCCTGCCACCCCCAGGCCGCTCTCCAGTCCCTCGGACACAGGGAGATGGCAGGGGTCGGGGGCGTGTCACTCACTCGGCCAGAGCCACATCGGCCGTGTCCAGCAGGAACTGCTTCCTGCGGTTGGTGCACACCAGCTTCACCGTCTGCTGGTCCAGGCCCACCTGCCAGAAACAAGACCTTCACATGCGCACGGGGCTTGGCGGCTGCCTGGAGGAAGAGGCAGCCGTCGCCAGACTAAGGGCTGGCTGGGGAGGGAGGAAGCACACAGCCTAAAGCCCCAGAGGCCTGGGACCCCGCATGAGGTGGGGAGGGATGGTCAGAAATGTGGTGGATGAAGAGGCGTCCTCAACTCGGTCCTTCTCCCCAGCGCCACAGGCGCAAGCCGCTCTGAGAGAAGCTGACGCCCGACCCTGGGGGTGGTGGGGCCCGGCGGGGCAGGCCTCATGGGCAGCTCTGCCGGCGGGGGGCCGAGGAGCCCTGTCCCACGGTGTAGGCCCACGGCCGAGCCTGCACTCACCGACACGTAGTCGAGTTCGTTGTAAGAGACGGCCTCTTCCACCAGGTATGGCTTTTCCGCGGCCCCTGAGAGAGGAGACCCCAATGCCTGTGACCCACGGGGGTCTCTTTCCCCCGCTGCCCCATCTTCTAAGACCCCGTCTCTCTCTGAGAGCGGCCCCGTCCTTGCCCTGCCATCTGACACGAAGGAGAGTGACGCGGGGTGCTCGGGTCTCACGGGGCCGCCGAGGTGACTGGTGGCACAGCCGGGCAGGGTTCTGGTCGCCGCACGCCCGGGGGCCGAGAGCCGGGGTGGGGGGCGCGGGGAGAGGCCGGGCCGGGGGGCGGGGGGCGCAGGGAGAGGCCGGGCCGGGGGCGACGGGCACCTTTCCGCAGCAGGTAGACGTAGCAGTCTGTGAGCAGCACGTGGAGCAGCTGCAGGTTGCCCTCCATGTGCCCCGTGCTCATCCGGATCATCTGAGGGGCCGCGACAGAGGACGGTCAGGCCCCCCCGGCTCCCACCTGCCGCCCCACCCCGGCCCTGCGCTGTCCCACTCGCCCTGGAGTTCCCGGGACTGACCTTGAAGAGCTGCTCCTCGTTTTCTCGAAACACGTGGATCATCAGCAGAAGCAAGTGATTGTTGTCCACTCTGTGAGAGGGACAGGCGTGGGGGTGTCAGGCGAGGGCAGGGGCAGGAGGTGACACGACACACAGCGGCACACGGGCACGCAGAGGGAGCGCAGCTGTCGTGACGCTGGCCCTGCCCGGGAGCCAAAGTGTATGTGTGGGGGGTTGTGGGGGCCCTACACCCCATCCCGCCTCCCAGCCCGGGCTAGGCCTCCCGGGAGCTGCCTGGAGAACAGACACCCACTGTCCTCGGCTTTTGAGGGTGGGAGCGTCCCTCAGGCCAGCGGCACGGAGAGCCCTGCGCACCTAAACTCTGCCGAGTGGCTCATGTCGGAGGGGCTCCCCTGGCCCTCATCCACCCCGGAGTCCTCCGCGCTGCTCGGACATGGGCTGGGCTGGTCTCGCTTGAGCTGGCACAGAGTCTCGTGGGTCCCAGGCTCCAGCTCGGGCACAGGCCCCTCCCCGACCACGGGCAGCTTGGCGTCCGGCTCCTGGGTCCCCCGCTCTGGGGCCTCCCCAGGGGGGGCGTCCTCTAGGGGCCCAGGCGTCTGCCCCTCTCTTCCTCCTCCTCCCTCTTCTTGGCCAGCAGTCGCAGGGCTACCAGGAACATGCAGCGGTTGGCCCGGCCCTGCAGGGTCATGGTTGCTGCCACCTGACGTAAGAGTGCTTGGACTCTCGACGGTAAAGCGGTAGAAGTCCATTGGGGCTGGAAGCCCCTCACTAAAGTCGCAAAATGGCGGCTTCTCCGGGGCTTCCCCGGGAGAGCCGGTCCGAAAGGACTGGTCTGGGGACCGGACGTGGGAGCGCCAGGTGCTGGGGTCTAGCTGCCCGTTGAGCTGGTCGATCACCTTACTCAGGGGCTGCCCCAAGCGCTCCATGGAGGTGTCCTTCATCTCGGGGATAAGCAGGCCCATCTGGCCGGGCTCCGAGAGCTCGCTGCTCTCCGCAGTGCTGCTGGGCCCCTCTCCCTCCTCCTGGGGGGACGTAAAGGTCGCATCGGGGGAGGCCCGCCCCAGGCCTGGACTGCTGATCAGGCTGTCGCCATCTCCCCGCCGGGCACAGGTGTCCTGGGTGGAGGAGGGGTGAAGTGGACTAGCTTCCTCATCCGACCTCGTCTTCTTCTTCTTGCCAGTTTTCTTCTTCTTGGTGACCCTGGGACAGTGGTGATGGGGAGAGATTTACCACCTAAGTGCCACAGAACTGGCGAGTGAGACAGGCTGGGTCAAAGCAGGTTATCCTGGGCGTGTGACCTCTGAGGGCACTGGAGGGAGCTTCGGTGGTCCTGGGCAGTGCTGGGTGTGAGGCCCTAGGCCAGGGGGCAAGAGCAGCTCAGGCCCTGAGGCAGCCCCGCTGCTGGCAGAGGCAGGGCCCCGAGGAACCCCTGAGCAAGGCCTACGAATTCTAGCTGACGTCACAGCTGTGACAGCTGCTCTGGGAACAAACACAAGCCGTGGCCGGTCAGGATGGGGGTGCCTCTAACCCCGCCCTCCCCTTGGGATATGGCCAGTGGCCCCTGAGATGACTTCACTTCCCATCAGGTATCACCGCGGATAATTCAACCAGAAATGCACTCGAAGTCTTCTGGGCTCAAACTTCCTTGGTGCCAAGTTGACTGGGATGGGCCCGGCAAGGTGACCCCAGGTCTGAGCCATTTAAGCAACGGAGGCCTCAAACCGGCCTACAGGGTGGGACCCCTGTCTCCTGCCTCAGGCCAGCAAGCCTCGGAGGGTATGACATGCACATCTGCTTCTTTGGCGCTGAGAGTCTCAGGGGTGGGAGCTGGAGCAGGCCGGAGAGCCCGGGAGGCTCTGGGCCAAGAGCTCCCCAGTCTGTCCTACACCTCCTCCTTCCCTTCTAGGTAGGTCCCTGTCCACCCGATGGTGACACTTTCGAGGAGCCATGCTGAACTAGGATCAGTACACATCTCAGAAACTGTACAGGGACATCCAAGAACTGTTAGAATTCCAGTGTGAGGGAGTTTTCTGGCCCTGGATGAACCAGACAAATGTCCCCACAGCCCACGTGTGGCCCCAGCCGCCAGTCACAGCTGTCATCCATGCCACACCACCTGCTGGGCTCGGGCCCTCTATTTCTTCTTGCTCCAAGAACCACTGGAGAACCCCTTAGTTTCCAGGAAGATCCCAGTCTGCCCCCGGGGGTATGGTCCCTGTGTGCAAGGACTGAAATTTGATGCTGGGATCAGACAGGATGGACACCTGGGTGTCCCCCCAACACCCGCTGACCTAATGACTTCAAGCTCTGTGCAGGCATCCGGCAGGTCGAGAGCACGGGATTCGCCCTTCTCCTGAGAGGTGGTGTGCACTGGGGTGGTGTCAGAGGAGGACACGGTCTCTGCCTGGTCCTCGCTGAAGGGGTTGTGGCGCTGGGTGGGGCTCTTGGTGGAAGCTTTGCTGCTGGTCGGGTCTGAAGCAGTGGAGCGGGGGCCGCTGACGGTGTCTGTGAGGTCTCCATCTGGGAGAACAGGAAACAGGAGACAACCTGTCAGACACCGTCTGGTGATCCCAGGCCCTCAAAGCATGCCTTAACTCATGAGGGAGGCAGGTGAGTCCCTCCCAGGGACATCTGATCAAGGTGGCCCTGTTTTAAGAGCAGAGGCCCCAAACCAACTGGACACAGGACGTGTGCTTTAAGAGTGACCTGGAGGGACACCATCACCACTCCACCGGGAACCCCCAAGAGCTCAAAGCAATTTGGCTGAGTTCGAGGTAAGAGCCCCAAGGTTAAACAGCCTCCAGGTGGAAGCCCCTCAGGGACGGTGACCCTGATGCCTGGAGAGGAGACAGGCCACAGACCTCTCAGGTTCATCTTACGGCCTTCTGTTAGAGGGACCTGGGGCGGGGGGTGGGGGGTACCCAGCAGGGCTGAGAAACCCGAAGTCCTCTGAAGGGTGCCCACTCCGCCCCACACCAGAGGCAGATAAAAGCAACAAAGGAAGGGAGAACAGAGGGAGACGATGGGGATCAGAGAAATTGAGGGGTGCAGAGTACAGTCAAGGGCTGAGAGATAGGATAAGGAGTCCGGAGGGTGGGGGAAAGGCAGAACAAGAGCCCAGAGCACAGTGGGAAGAATGACAGACCAGAGCAACAAGGAGATGCAAAGGGGAGAGGAAAGGGGTCCTGAGTGGCCACCCCCAGCAGCTGCCTCACAGGCCTTTCCGTGGCTGCTTCTCTCCCTGACATCGGCACACTCCCGGAGTGGGGGACGGGACCAGGCACCCCTTTAAGGGGAGAGCTGGGAATTCCATTTCACTCAAGTCTCCGGTCCTTTCTGGGTCCCCCTCACCCTTGGCTCCACCCCGGGGAGAAGGCAGGGTGGGGGGAGGGTGCTGCCTCTCCAGAGAGGGTCTGGTTTGACTGCTCCCCCTACCCCGACCACCCAGCCCAGGTCACCGGAACAGGAGCACAAAAAGCACACCGGGTGTTTATCTGGTGGCAGATGGGAGCCGGCCCAGCAGAGAACTGAGGCCCATCATGGGAAGAGGTCGGGTGAAGGTTAATGGCACGGGGCACGGGATGCTCATGCCCCATTTGCCAATGTACACACATCGTGTGGGCCATTATCTGCCCAGGAGACGTGGCAAACATGCTTCCTACCCTCGGCCTCATCTGGAAGGGCCCAACCTGCTGGCCACTTCCTCATGGGTCCTGGAAACCACCAGGCAACTGTCCGCTGATACAGCACACCATCCATTTTTTTTTTTTTTTTTTAAGTACAGTGTCTTTTAACGTAAGGACAAAGGTAGGGGCCAAAGGTGATTGCCAGCCCTGCCAGAAAAACACTAGCAACACATGAGACTTCCTTCAGACGTCCTGGGCCCCCAGAGCCTTAGTTCTCAGAGGTAGAAAACCTTGCCCTTCTGTCTCAAAGAAGGGTCCTGTGAAGCCATATGTTCTCTTTCCAGCCCCTAGAGATCCAGAAGGAGTGCGGAGAAGTGAGTGAGCAGGCCCCGGGACGGGTGGCTGTCCAGGCTGCTTACCTGCCAGCTCTGCAATGAGCCAAGGACCATGCAAGGCCGCCTCCGCCCCAACCCCAGGGCCCCGAGTTTGGAGCTGCCCCCCAATCCTGCTTTCCTCCAGGGGGAAGATGACCAAGCTTCCCCAGGGGAGCTGCGTGAACAGGCTTGGGAACTCAGGAAAGCAGGAGATCCCAGTGGGACAAACTTCACCAAGCCCCAGCCCAGCCCAGCCCAGCCCAGCCTGAGCAAGCAGTGCGACCCGAGCTATTAGTTCTCAGGCCATCCCACCAGGAGCTCCGAAGGGCTGCGGAGGGAGGTCAGGCCCTGCCCGACAAGTGACTGCAGAGGGCAGTGAGGAGCTGGGTCACGAGGGGGTTAGTGGTTAGAATCAGGGGGAGAAAAATCAATGCCCAGCATGTGCACTGCAAGAAGAGAGGTTCAGAGGATAAATGATGTTACGATGGAATTCTGGATTTCGAGCTCATCTTAACTAACCTGTGGCACTCTTGAGTGCTACTCTCTTGGCCAGATGACATAATTTTCCCCAATGCCTTGTCTTTCTTACTTCCTGCCAACTAAGCTATTTCATACATTAGTTGGAAAAAGAACACCTGTCATCCATTACCAGAGATCACGGAGCTAATAACGAAGGGGGCCGGTGCTCCAGAGCAGTGGAAAGGGCACCTTTGCCTCTGGCCCGAGGAGCAGTCAGCACCTCTTCCCTCCCCGGCTGCCCGCCCCGCCCCCACCTGGCCCAGCCGCCCACAGGGCAGGAGGCTCTTTAATGAAGGGGCGGGGGCTTATGGCCTCAGATCTAGGGAGGAAGCAGTACCCTCTCAGCAACACGCCCTGTGCTTTGAGTCATCAGGGGAACATGAGGAAGAGCCCCATGGGTTTCCAGAAGCCCAGAAGTGGCGTCATGGGCAGGAGAATGTCCAGGCACGGCTGCCACCTAGTGGACAGGTGGGAGGGCGGACGGATTTTATTGAAATCTGCCTGAAAACCTCAAAGAGAATCTCCCCATAGGAGGTTTCAGCTCTGCCTGGGCCATTTTGCCCATTGGGCCCTCAGGCTCTTTCCACGATACCAACACTGGAGAGGAAGCCAAGGCTGGACTGCAGGAACCAAGCCCTCTGCCTTTACTTCTTGACGCTTCTGACACAAGAGCACATCTGACCTAAAGGAGCTCGCGATCCACAGGTTCAACCCACACTTTCCAGAACAAGCCTCGGCTCACTGGGCCAGGCCACTAGCGCCCCATGAGCCGGTGGTTCCCTACACAGATCCTGGTGCTTCCACTAGCATCAGAGTTGGGAAGGGTGAGCCACGTGTCCCTGAAACGCAGTCACTTGGTGACTCTACACGGCCACTGCACAAAAGCAGGAGTCCTGCACTAGGAGAAGGGGCTTTGCCTGGATCTAGAGGTCAAGTTCTCCTACTGCAGAATTCCATCTATTAGAACACCAAACTTGGCTTTATTATAATCATTGACATTATTATAAATAACGAGCTGATTTCGAATCATGCAGCAAGCTTGGCATGGAAACATAGCAAAACAGGAGAAGAGGGTAACAGCGGACTCTGTCCCACCTTCCCAGTCTGTGCTGGGTACAGACGGCACTGCTGGAAACACATCTCCAAAATCATAATCTATAAAAACGAGGGATAAAACTGAAGATTAGAAACAGGTAGTGAAGGACAGGGAGGGTGGGGACGGCAGGGTGGGAGACATGGGGAGAAAACAAGAGGAAAAAGTTAAACTTTCTGCATTTTCTCTAACAGCCTGGGAATCTTACGATGCTTCTCAGCTCCCACACTGGCCCGGGAGCCTCTATCCAGCTGGGAACAACCTTGGGGGGCAAACCTTTCCAACCCCAGGACCTGGCTCTGGCTGAGAAGAATGTTGGCACCCTATACCTAACCTTTTCCATCCCTTGCCTTCCTTGCCTCTGAACCCGGCATTGGCCCGGGGGGGGGGGGGGGCTCGAGGGGACATCTCCTCCTGCAGGCGGCCTGGCTGCCCTCTCAGGGTCCAGCCCCAGACTTCTCAGAGGCAGACCATAAGCCCAAGCCAAGGAGACCGAGCTGCCGCCTTCCGCTTGTACAAGCAGAAATGGGAGTCTTGCTAACAAGCCCTCAGGAGCCCTTGGCACAAGCAGACACAAAGAAAGAGGAAGGCCGAGGTCTCAACGCTAATGCACTTCCAGGGAGCCCGGGGGCCGCACTTGTGCTTGGGGGTGCCCTTTCCTGGAGGTGAAGCAGGGTACAGTAAATGAAGAGCTCTCCTTTCCCATGGGGGATGCATGAAGGTGGAGAAATGGCCAGTTTTATACACAAACACAGAAGCCTAAGGTTGGAAAGAAACCAGGCTGTTCCAATCAGCTGTTGGATCCCAACAACAAAATGACCTAAAGACGTGATGACAACCTTTTCCAGTCTTGGATGTGGTGGGAACAATCATGCTAATAGAGTAGCAAGTGCAGGAGGGACTCAGAAACCAGATGGGCCCCTAGGAACAGGGGGCAAGTCTCCCCCCGTCTTCGGACCCAGCTGGCTCTCTCTTCTCCTACTAGGAGCTGCTCAGCCTCTTTCTACCTAGAATCAGAGTAGGACGAGCTCCCCAGGCAGGCGGCACTCACCCCTGCAGTGGCAGGAAGAGTTTCCTGGTCTCGTAGCTACTCCCTCACCGCTTAGAACCCCCACCCCGACCCCTCTCCGCCCCGGGTCTAGGACCCAAGCCTTCTGGAAAAGGGTCTAACATTCGTAGGATCTCGTTTTGGCTTTTTGTCCCCAGAATCTGTGTTTTACCCACCATGGAGATGCCGAGGAAATGAACGGAGACCTGGGAAATGGTCAGCCCTGGTGAACTTCCAGACTCCCTGGTCAGACCACAAGGAGCCCAGACAGACGTCACCGAGCCAGGCATGAGTGGTCTCACCACGCGGGCCACAGAAGAGGCGGCTCACCAGCCGCGGGGTGCTTACCCTCACTGGACGGGGCAATGGCGCTGTCATCCCACTCCAGGTTGGTGGAGGTGACAGAGTTGAAGGAGTTGAGGGACAGGCTGTCCGAGCCTTGTACGGAGCTGGGGAGGCGGTCTTCGAAGTCTAGCAGATACTGAGGTTTGTAGTAGTCGGGCATGTAGGGGGCCAAGTCCAAGTACGGGGCGTCCTAAGATGAGAGAGCAGAGAGCAGGCTCGGCTGCAGGAGGCCCGGGAGGAGACCTGCCTCCGTCAGGCCTCCCCTGCCAGCTCGCCTTTGGGCAATCAGTGGGCTAAGGGCACAAAATTTGGAAAGAAGCTGGGAAAAGCAGTCAGGTGAACGGCTGTGGCTCTCTGGGCCCGAAGCACACAGAGAGGGCGGGTCCCATCTCTGCCTGCCAAGCCCCCCTTGGACCTCTTCGGCCACAGGAGTGGCTCATTTTCTCCAGTTCCAACTGCTTGTTGGTAGATGGTCTGTGCTGCTGCCGTAGGGACCCGGGAAGGTGACTGGACTAGGGCGGGGCAGCTGGGTGCTGACGAGCCCAAGTTCCAGAGATGCTCTGGACCCTCCTTAGCCCTTTCAGGGCCCGCGTCCTGGTTCTCTAGGGCGTGGCAGTGAGGGAGGCCAGGGAGCAAGGCGCTGAGGACCCTTCTGGGATCCTAGGAGGCACAGGGATGAATGTGCCTTGTCTTTCTAAACACTCACATCCTAAACACGAAGGAGGGTACACTAGCCCTAAATACTCCAGGTGGTGTGGCCTGTCGCCCAGTTCAGACAGAGGCAGGGAGGAGTCGCCTGGACTAGGCCCTCTGGCTTAGGGA
>ML109322.1:59260-69471 GCA_003697995.1 Taxidea taxus jeffersonii | reverse complement strand
GTTGCTTCTCAACTTCCTCATATCAGGGAGATCATATGATAGTTGTCTTTCTCTGATTGACTTATTTTGCTAAGCATACCCTCTAGTTCCATCCATGTTGTTGCAAATGGCAAGATTTCATTTCTTTTGTTGGCTGCATAGTATTCCATTGTATATATATATATACACCACATCTTTTTTTTTTTTTAAAGATTTTATTTATTTGTCAGAGAGAGAGGGAGAGAGAGCGAGTGAGCACAGGCAGAGAGAGTGGCAGGCAGAGGCAGAAGGAGAAGCAGGCTCCCTGCCGAGCAAGGAGCCCGATGTGGGACTCGATCCCAGGACGCTGGGATCATGACCTGAGCTGAAGGCAGCTGCTTAACCAATTGAGCCACCCAGGCGTCCCAATATACCACATCTTCTTTATCCATTCATCTGTTGATGGACATCTAGGTTCTTTCCATAGTTTGGCTATTGTGGACACTGATGCTATAAACATTCGGGTGCATGTGTCCCTTCGGATCATTACATTTGCATCTTTAGGGTAAATACCCAGTAGTGCAATTTCTGGGTCATAGGGTAGCTCTCTTTTCAACTTTTTGAGGAACTTCCATGCTGTTTTCCAGAGTGGTTGCACCAGCTTGCATTCCCACCAACAGCGTAGGAGGGTTCCCCTTTCTCCGCATCCTTGCCAGCATCTGTTGTTTCCTAACTTGTTAATTTTAGCCATTCTGACTGGTGTGAGGTGGTATCTCATTGTGGTTTTTATTTTTATTTCCCTGATGCTGAGTGATGTGGAGCATTTTTTCATGTCTCTGTTGGCCATCTGGATGTCTTCTTTGCAGAAATGTCTGTTTATGTCCTCTGCCCATTTCTTGATTGGATTATTTGTTCTTTGAGTGTTGAATTTAATAAGTTCTTTATAAATTCTGGATACTTTGGCTATTTGTTTTCTTATGGGCAAAGTGAGGAAATTACAGGTCTCAGGCATCTGAAATTTAATTAATCATTTCCATCTTTAAATGTGATTTTTCTTATTTTTATTTATTTTTTTATTTGAGAGGGAGAGTGAGAGAGATCATGTGACTGTGGGGAGGGCCAGAGGGAGAGGGAGAGGAGAAAGTCTTAAGCAGACTCTGTGCTGAGTCTGGAGCCCAAGGCAGGGCTTGATCTCACGACCCTATCACAATGTGGGCCAAAGCCAAGAGTCAGATGCTTAACTGACTGCACCACCCAGGTGCCCCGAAGTGTGATCTTTCTAGGGATGTCTGGGTGGTTCAGTTAGTTGAACATCCAACTTTTGGTTTTGGCCTAGGTCATGATCTCAGGGTCCTCAGATCAAGTCTTGCATTGGGCTCTGTGCTTGGTACGGAGTCTGCTTGGGATTCTCTCTCTCCCTCTCCCTTTGCGCCTCCCCTATATTCTCTCTCTCTAAAAATAAGTTGATAAATCTTTTTTTAAAATGTGATTGTTCTAAATTCTTCTACTCATTTTTCTAATTCCTGCTCACTCTTTAAAATGAAAAACAAAAGTTTACTTATCAAAATATATACTTCTACAAGATATATCTTTCTTACACCTAAATATGAGACCTGAAACCATGAAAAATCCTAAAACAGAGGACAGGCAGTAATTTCTCTGACATCAGCTACAGCAACATCTTTCTAGATCTGCCTCCTGGGGCAAAGGAAATAAAAGCAAAAATAAACTATGGGGACTACATCAAAACAAAAAGTTTCTGCACAGTGAAGAAAATGATCAGCAGAACTAAAAGACAATCTACTGAATGGGAGAAGATATTTGCAAATGACATAGCCAATAAAGGGTTAGTATCCAAAATATATAAAGAACTTATACAATTCAACACCCAAACCCACAAATAATCCAGTTAAAAAATGGGCAGAAGACAAGAACAGACATTTCTCCAAAGAAGACATTCAGATGGGCAACAGACAGATGAAAAGATGCTGAACATCACTGAACATAGGGAAATGCAAATCAAAACTACAATGAGATGTCATTTCCCATCTGCCAGAATGGCTAAAATAAACAACCTAAGAAACAACAGGTGTTGGCGAGGTTGTTGGAAAACAAAGAACCCTCATGCACTGTTGTTGGGAATGCAAACTGTTGTAGCAGCTTTGGGAAAAGTATAGAGATTCCTCAAAACATTAAAAATAGGACTACTGTACGATCCAGCAATTGCATTACTAGGTTTTGCCCAAAGAATACAAAAAAACACTAATTCAATAAAGATACATGCACCATTATGTTTATCACAGCATTATTTACAATAGTGAAATTACGGAAAAAGTTGAAGTATTCATTGATAGATGAATGAATAAAGAAGTTGTGAGATATATATATATACATATATATATATAGTTGTGAGAATAAAGAAGTTGTGAGGTATATATATATGTGAGATATATATATATATTGCTCAGCCATAAATAATGAGATCTTGCCATTTGCAACAATATGGATGGAGCAAAACAAGTTATTCAGAGAAAGACAAATACCATATAATTTCACTCATATGTGGAATTTAAGAAACAAAACAAACGAACAAACAAAAAAAGAAGCAAACCAAGAAACAGAATCTTAACTATAGAGAACAAATTGATGGTTGCTAGAGGGGAGGTGGGTGGGGGGAATGGGTGAAATAGGTTATAGGGATTAAAGAATACACTTATTGGGGCATGTGGGTGGCTCAGTCAGTTAAGTGTCGCCTTAGGCACAGGTCATGATCCCAGGGTCTTGGGATCGAGTCAAGCATGGGCTCCCTGTTGGGGGAGGCAGAGTCTGCTTCTCCTTCTGCCCCTCCCCCAACTTGTGCTCGTTTTCTCTTTTTCTCTCAAACAAACAAACAAATAAATAAAATCTTAAAGAAAGAAAAGAGTACACTTATCACGATGAGCTCTGAGTAATGTATAGAATGGTCGAATCACTATATGGTACACCTGAAACTAATATAACACCATATGTTAAACTATACTGAATTAAGATAAAAAACTTAATCAAATTTAAAAAAGACAAACCTTTCTTTAAAATTATAATAACAGGGACGCCTGGGTGGCTCAGTTGGTTGGGCAGCTGCCTTCGGCTCAGGTCATGATCCCAGCGTCCTGGGATGGAGTCCCACATCGGGCTCCTTGCTCAGCAGGGAGCCTGCTTCTCCCTCTGCCTGCCACTCTGTCTGCCTGTGCTCGCTCCCTCTCTCTCTCTCTGACAAATAAATAAATAAAATCTTTAAAAAAAATTATAATAACAGATTCCTGCTCATACCCTTCCTCGCTTCTCAGGCCCACTCCCTACAACCTCTTTTAACTCTTTTTGCTCTTTCTTTTGCTATTTGCTTCCCTGCTCCTAAACCAGAGGCTTTACTAATTCTTGATTTTCAACATAAGATATTATTAGTTAACCTCGTATTACGAATGATGAGAATTTAGTTTTTCTACCTTCCCTTTCTCCCAATATACTTCCCACCATAATGAAGACCAATATTCACTGGTTGTTATTTTGATTAAATTAATACTGTTCACAGCCAAGTCCTATTTTTATGATTACATTTCTCACCTTTTAAATCTTCACCCCCTTTGCATTAAACATTTCCTCACTGGAAAATTTGGCTTATTTTTCTTTGTATTCAACACAGATTCACTCTCAAACCACCGACCAGAGCGCTCAAGCTCCTTGCAACCTAGTTGTTCTCAAGCAGATGATCCCTTAGGCACCAAACTCTCCTGCTGCCCCTGGGCTGCCTGCATTATATGGGACTGTTGTTCAGGGACTCAACTTTGACCTTGTTGGGTGAGCTCCCTTTGACTCTCCTGTGCTAAGTCTTATACTTCTTGGCTCCCATTTCTTCCCCTTTTCCCTGATTTCCTCCTTCTTTTAACATTCTTCAGTATTTCCTGAGAAAGTCTATTTGGAAAGAAAAGTTTTTGAAGCATCTGAAAATGTCTTCACTTGATTAACAAATTGTCCTTGATTACATTTGGCTGGGTATGGAATTCCTAGCTGAAAACCATTCTCCCTTAGATTTTTGAAGGTTTTCGTCTTCTACTTTCCAGTGTTATTGCGGGGTAGTGTGAGATTGCTCTGATTCCTAATCTTTTGTTTGTGATCTGGTTATTTTCTTCTCTTGGAAAGGTTTTAGGATCTTCTTTCCTGGGTGCTTTGAAATACCACGACGGTGGGCCTTGGCAGAGGCCCTTTTTTGTTAGGCTATCTCCTTTGAACTGGGTCCTTAAATTTTATCTTTCTTTTTTTATTTTTTTAAAGATTTTATTTATTTATTTGACAGAGAGAGATCACAAGTAGGCAGAGAGGCAGGCAGAGAGAAAGGGAGAAGCAGGCTCCCTGCTGAGCAGAGAGCCCAATGCGGGGCTTGATCCCAGGACCCTGAGATCATGACCTAAGCCAAAGGCAGAGGCTTAACCCACTGAGCCACCCAGGTGCCCCAAATTTTACCTTTCATTGAGAGTGAGCCCTTGTTAACATCAATGGATGTGAAGAAGTGAAAAAGGGAGGTTTACAATATATCCTCCTGAGTGATAATCAGAAATCCCTTATTTATGGTGGCTGAATATGCCAATAGTAACAACAACAAACCATGTTTAGGTTAGGTCCTGGCTCCTCAGAAAGAACACTGTAACTCTGACCTTGGGAATATTCTGACTTAGAAAGATCCTTTTAATTTATCAAAATCTTCTTCCCACTAAGAAGCTTATTATTGAAACAGAATTCACATTCTATATCAGCTATAGCTCAGCAATCTTTCAGTACTAGAGAGTGTTTCAAAGTTTTGTCCTTTGTCATGATGTAAAATAATAAAGGACCATCTATGTTGTGGTTATTCACATAGGTTCACATAGGTTCTCTATCTCATAAAGAAATGAAACAAACCGGTTGTAAAGGAGAGAACGAATTTGGAACAGGACATGGCTCATTTGTACATTTCCTAATTGTGTAATTTTCCTTGGCACATGTACAGACACATAAGCATTGCTATTTGATATGATTTCTCAGATTATAACCTTTTTTGAGTTGTAAAAAAAAAACTAAGGAAAAAAACAAGATTTATTTTTCCTTCCTAGTTCTCCTTTCTCTCTTGGCCTCCTTCTTGTACATTGTTTCTCCAGAGAGAAGTGCCTGATCTGTTTGAGCCTGCACAGTCCCTGGGAAGGGATTTCTAAAGAGCTGAACACTAACTGTATTTTGTTGGACTCTTTCCAAACATGTTAATGTTCTTTATAGAAGTACAGACATGGGAAAAAATGCAAGCAGAGGTTAGATGAGCTGTCCTCGACTACAGAAGGATCTGTGTACCGTCCTTACAAAAGGGAACAGCACAGACCCTCCTGCTATACAAATCCCTGAAGAGGGGGCTTATATTGACCATATTCTAACTAAGCCACAGAGCTGTGCATTCCCAGGACTCTAGGAAGACAGATGGCAGCGTGATACTGGCAGGAATTTACTTTAAGATACTTCAGCATAGGTTATAAAGTGATATATATGTGTGTACTGGTTGGTTTTAATCCCCGTTTTGGAGACAGCCTCAAACACTCTGATTCTAAACGTGAATACACACTCTTAGGGATAGTTAGGGAGCATATAATCCAACAGTCACACTCCAGCTGTCTTTCTCTCCAATCGGCAAACAGAAAATTTGTTCATCAGCCCAGTGGTTGTTAGACCAATGATTTTATCGGTGAAATTTGTTTTGTTTGAGAAGGTGAGTTGGCTAAAATGCAGTGAGCCCTTCACCTCTCACCCCCTAGAATGCTATGTGAGTCTTGAATTAGACATTCCCATGTCCAATTTCTGACTCAGAGGGTTCTGGTTGCCTGATATCTACCAGGAAATTGCTTCTGGGATATGACTATGATTTTGTCTTGAGTTAACACTTAATGCCAGGGGCGATTAGAGATCTGTGACTTTAGGAGCTTATAGAACAGGGTGTAGGACTATACTGGGCTCTCTCTCTCTCTTTTTTAAGGGGGGAGGCTCTATCTCAGGACCCTGAGATCATGACCTGAGCTGAAATCAAGAGTTGGATGCTTAACCGACTGAGCCCCCCAGAAGCCCCTGGCTCTCTAATAATTTTAAAAAAATATTTTATCTATTTGCCAGAGAGAGAGAGAGAGAGAGCACACAAGCAGCAGGAGTGGCAGGCAGCGGGAGAAGCAGGCTCCCCACTCTGCAAGGAGCCTGATGCGGGACTCGATCCCAGGACTCTGGGATCATGACCTGAGCCGAAGACAGATGCTTAACTGACTGATCCACCCAGGCGTCTCTAATTTTTTTTCCTAATAAATGTTTAATACATGTTTGAATGTGCCCTGAAATTTGGTCTGTGACTTGCTTCCATTTTAACAAATTATGTTTTTTAAGATGGGGCTCAGGGGAGACCTAACATTCTCTCTTATCTCAAACCAGTGACATTTACCAAAAAGAACCTACTAGTTATGTATAACCAAATTGACCGAGATCTATTTTCAGTAGTGGTTCAATATAGATAAGTCATCATTAGTGACTTACTATCCCCCTTTCCTGGGTTTAGAAGTGAAAAGTTGGTCCAGTGGCCTCTGCTCTTATATGCATACCTGTGCTTAAGAGAATGCTGGGGGTAGGTCCTTCTGTCTTCATGACCTGAAAGCCACTTTGGAACTGCAAGCAGAGAGAAGAGATGTCACAGGTATGCCCAGGGACAGGGCTATAGGCGATTTAACAGTTATCATTTAGAAGACATATGTGGGGAAAGCCCTGTACTAGGTGTGTGGCCTAGCTTATCTCATTCAAACCTTATAACATCTCAGTAAGACACACATATCCTGATGGAGAAACTGAAATTCTAAGAGGTTAGGATATGTGCCCATGGCCTCATGACGGGAAGTAGGGAAAGCAGAATTTTAAATCCAGGTCTGCCTCCTTGAAGCACAGTAATTGGGGTGATGGCATCACTGAAAATAATGTTAAGGGAAAAAAAAAGTGCTTCTGTGAACAACACTGATCAAATCAGGTGTGCATTAATGGAAAAAGTGTTAGCTTGGGATTCAGAAAAGTGTCGAGACAAATCCGGGTTCTGCCATCAATCAGATGTGTGATATTGGCAAGTTATAAAAGTTTTTTTGTGGGCCTGAATTTTCTCGTCTGTAAAATGGGACTAATTTTACTTTCCTTTTAAAGTTTATTGTGAGAAATAAGTGAGATGCCTTTTGGAAATATAGCAAGCACAGCGCTTAGTGCATAAAAGTCCTTTTGCTGTGTTCCTCCTTCATTGGGGGAATGTACCCTTGGTAAGATCTGAAATCAGATCTAGGATTTATTCCTGCTGCATCCCAGGAATTTCACATAGTGCTAGCCAACTGCACTGACTCCATGGATGTTTTTTGACTTACTGAATCTCTTACAACCCTTTTTTGGACTGGTTTTGAGGCAGGTTTTGAGTCCTGGAAAGAAGGCACTGTGAGAGGATGTGTGAATACAAAGAGGACATATCACTGCACATTACATTAAAATGGACTGTCATCAACAGACCAAGAATCTATGCCTTAGGTCACAGGTTAGCCCTCACAGTGGTCATGTTATAAAAGGAAGCACAAAGGCATGACTGGGAGAAGTTACAGAGCTGGAAATGTGAGCCAAAAGTCAAGCCAACTAGCAGAACTTGTACATAGGGCTCAAAAAGAAATCAATAATTCCAAAAACGCTTATTGCTTCAAGGATTAAAGAAATTAAGTCGATGCAAAATTGAAAATTATTACATTTAGAAACTAACTGGCAATTAACGGACACTTACAGAAAACACAAATAACAATTCTATTAGGAATTAAAGAGGATTAATTGTGAATGGAAACCAAATGGGTTCTGTTAGAACTTTTTCTGATTTCAGATATAAGTCTGAGAATACTCAGTTTTTCTTTCCCATTTTGCTCTCCTTTTCATTATTCCTCCTTTGTATGTTTGAAAAAAAAAGCTCAAGAGGCAAGAAATAATGTCAGGAAGGGACTGATACTGGCAAGAGGTGCTGGCGTAGAACAGACATGAAATTGGGTGAGTCGAGGCCCAGGGTCCTGGATCACTGCCACCCAAAGTGGAGCACTGTAGACAAGGACAGACTCATATGAGCTGTTTCCCACTTCTAAAGAAAAGACTTCTGGTGTTTCTTATTAAATCCATGACCACACTGGCCAATCACCTGATAGTTAAGTCCTTAACCCTAACCATAAACTTAACCTATACCCTAACCTAACCTTAATCCTCACCCTAACCTAACCCTTACCTAACCTTTACCCTAACCCCAACCAAACTGAACCCTAACCGTCATTCTAACCTAATCCCAACTCACAGGCAGATAGTGTCACTCAAGTTTTGGGTAGGTGAATGAAGGCATACTTTCATCACTGAATGGTTACCATCCCAAGGCAGGGGACCCATCTGTGCCTGTGTCCCTATGTTCTTTCTCAAACCACCAGTCAGAGTGAGAAGGAGGTAGCCATGGAGATTTTGGACGCTCTCAGAAAGACAAGTCCTGCAGACCAGCCTATTTCTCCAGACATGCTTTGTCAAGGGTTTTGGAAAAGTAGCATCTTTTTGTGGGGGGTCAGGGGTATATTTAGTGGGGGTGTTTGTATTCTCTGGAGGGGAGCAAAGGTTAACTTCTCTTTCCATTCCCCATCTTTCTACCACAGTGAAATAATCTCAGCACCCTGCCAGTCATGTTTCTCTTTTTCTTACTGCTAAAGTATAATCTTCAAAACACTAAAAGCATGACTCTCATTGTAGGCATAAAATGAACATGGAGTAACAGTTTCATTCAACTCTGTAATTAATGAGGGAAATAGTAAGATGTTAAGAGTATCTCAAAGGAGAATGTGAAGAACAGATAAATAGGTACAGATATAGATATTAACCAAGGATGTTGAAGTGAATTTGCTAATAGATACAAAATGGATTAAAATCTTGGGGCACCTGGGTGGCTCAGTGGGTTAAAGCCTCTGCCTTTGGCTCAGGTCATGATCCCAGGGTCCTGGGATGGAGCCCCACATCAGGCTCTCTGCTCAGCAGGGATCCTGTGTCCTCCTCTCTCTCTCTCTGCCTGCCTCTCTGCCTACTTGTGATCTCTCTCTCTGTCAAAGAAATAAACAAAATCTTAAAAAAAAACCTGATGGCAGGGGCATCCCTATGGACCAAAGTTTACCTGCATTGCCTTGGACAAGAATCATTTCCATTACTATCCATTTTCTATAAGTTGCTTTTCAAAGTGTACAATTCTGTGGTTTTCAGTATACTCACAATGTTGTACAAGCATCATCGTATTTTCCAAAACATTTTTTATCACTCCAAAGGAAACCCCATATCGATTAAGCAGTTACTCTTCATCTTCCCCCTCCCCACTCCCTCCAGCCCATGGCAACCACTAGCCTACTTTCCATGTCTATAGATTTGCTTATTTTGGACATTTCATATAAACAGAATCATAGAATACATGGCTCTTTGTGTCTAGTTTCTTTCATTTAGTATAGTGGCTTTCAAGATTCAACCATGTTGTACTGTGGCTTGCACCAGTACTTAATTCCTTCTTATGGCTGAAATAATATTCCATTGTATGGCTACAACACATTTTATTTAGCCATTCATCAGATGATGGACATTTGTGTTGTTTCCACTTTTTAACTATTATGAATAATGCTGCTCTGAACATTCATGTAAAATTTTTTGTGTGAATGTGGATTTTCATTTTTCTTGGGTGCATACCTAGGAAGAGAATTGGTGGATCATAGAGTAACTTTACCTTTTTGAGAACCGTTCTCCAAAGAAACTACACCATTTAAATTCTCACCAGAAGGGATGCCTGGGTGGCTCAGTAGGTTAAGTGTCTGCCTTTGGCTCAGGTCATGATCCCAGGGTCCTGGGATCAAGTCCTGCATGGGGCTCCTTGCTTGGCGGAGAGCCTTCTTTTCCCTCTGCCTCTCTCCCCCTGACAAGTAAATAAATAAAATCTTAAACACACACACACACACACACACACACACACATTCTCACCAGTGACATCTGACAGTTCTGATTTCACCAACGCTTGTTATTGTCTGTTTTTTGTCTTCTAACTGCAGCCATCCCAGTGAGTGCAACGTGGTATCTCGTAGTTTGTTTTTTTTTTTAAGATTTTATCTATTTATTTCGAAAGAGAAGGATTGAGAGCAAAAGCGGGGGGGGGGGGG